>JAIUZE010003352.1:0-35571 GCA_022085475.1 Heliosperma pusillum | reverse complement strand
TGTCACACTAATATTAGTATAACTTTTCTTATTATCTAGTTAATAATAAGTTAAGTTTATTTGGGTAAGTCTTGGGTGCAATTTAAAGGAGATCTTCTAGTATGGAGATTTTTGGAGGATCATCTATATAATAGCTCAAGCACAACAAGAAGGAGTTCTTGTTGTGCCCATATCATTTCCATTTCAATGTGAGGAACTTTATTCTTTTATATAAATGTCTTTATATTTGCATGCATGTTACATAGATCATTAAATACTAAATTAACAAGTAATTTAGTAACTAATTAGAGGAGTCTAATTAAGGTCTATGGACTTTCAACTCGGGCATCTCACCACAAAACGACTCAAGTTGAAAGAAAAGAGATATAACTCGATACTATATACAAAAGACTAGACAAAAGACAACTATTGACAAAGGTTACTCGGTCGAGTAACATTGTCTCGGTCGAGACAACCTTAGCAATGGGGGTTACTCAATTGAGTAACGTGGTTACTCGATCAAGTAACCTCTCGACTCGATCTAAAGATGGTTTTGAAGAAATGTTCTGACTAGAATTGACCCATAATTTAAATGGTACAAAATCATAAACAAAAATTAAAAAATGATATAACAAGACAACCATGCATTCTACATAATCATAAAGACTAACTAATAACACTAATGCTATGTTATCGATTCCATATGGCTAGGTGATAGGCACACACACCCAAACTAAAGAGATGGTGAAGGAGAAAGATGATTCATTTTAAGTTTTGAAGGAAAAGATTAATTTCAATTCATCGTTTAAAGTAGTGATCGTCTAAACATACATCTAATTCATTAAGTTGAGCAACTAACCATGATGTTTGATGTCATCGAACGGTGGTTCATTTGACGATATGTTTATAGGTGAAGGGTGGACGTGTACCCCTACATCACGCTTTTACACTTTCAACTGAGCCAACATCAATGACACATGATTAATCGGTTTAAGGTCAAACTCGTCTTTTCTAGTCAAGTTGATTTAACATTTGATAGAGTTTGCTATTTCGGATTTGGATTATTGTATTGACTTCGAACTTGGTTATTTCGGTTGTAAGCACTTTAAACTTATGCATCTAAATAATTGATGTTTCTTCATTGTTTATTTGATATGTACTTGATTTATTGTCATTTCACCCTATTTTTCCGCCTTTATTTGCCCTATTAAGCTTGCCTTGAGCGCTCCCTATGAGCGTTTCTCTATTTTTTATCTTCCTCTAGCACTTTTCTTGTTTATACCTTGGTTTTGTAGGTAAACCGTCACTTGAGGCGGATTTTTCCTAACTTTGATTGACCGAGAGGACGATAGACCACACAGAGGGCCTACTGTATACCCTCGGTCCTACATACCCTTGGGGGTCTTAATTTGCATGTTAAAGGCATTCCTAGTCGAGGCAAGCCAAACCGAGGAAGGTTTATGAATTCACTAGAGCAAACAATGATGGGGAGACGACGTCGTAGGTATGACATGCATCTCACGGCCGTGAGATGCCTTCAAAAAACCAAGAAACTTGAGACAACCACGTCACGGGCGTGGCTTTGATGTAACAGGCGTGACACAGAAGTCACAGGCGTGACACAGCAGTCACGGGCGTGACTTAGCTCACATGACTGAGCTTGCTTCTGCTAAACAACTCGCGGTCGTGACTGGCAAGTCGCGGGCGTGACTGGCCAAGTCGTGGGCGCGACTGACCAAGTCTCACACCCGTGACTTAACTGAGGCCCATTTATCTTCCAAAGCCCGTCTCTTATCTTTTGTAAACCTATATATACCCCCTCTTATGTAATTAGAGGGCACGAAACCCTACACTTAGATTAGATAGATTAGATTAGATTAGTCCTTTAATTAGTTTAATCCTTCTTCAAATTCCTCTTTAATTAGTTATAGGCCTAGTCTTGTAATCGAATTTTTGGGGTTTATTTGTGAAGATTGGTGTCAAAGTCTTCTCCTTTATTCAAGATTTTCTCTTTATTTATGTTAATATAATTTCCTAATTAGTCGATAACTTTCTTAATCCCTTTCATTTACTTGTCATTCCTTATTTTATCTAATTAATTGTTGTTTTATTTTACTATGTCTTGTCTTTCTTTATTTCTTATCTTATTCATCCATATTTCTCATGTTAATTAGTGAGTAGTTACCTTGCTAGAATTAGTGGGGGATTATGAGATTTAATGAGGGCTAATCTATGTTTGTTGGGTTGATTTGACGATCGTTGTCTTTCTCTCAACTTATGCACACCACATGTTTGATGAAATGCTTGCTTGACAAACTAGCATTATTCATGTTTGTTTATACACTTCCGTAAGATCGAGAGCCTTAGAATATGTTTTGACTTGCATATAATTGGTATATTGACCTTGTGTACGCGAGAGCTAGTTTGGTTTGGTATATAGGAAGGATTTTAAGATCGAGAGCCTCAATCCACCACCCCAAGTTTGACTACCCATTGACTATGAACCTGACTCACTAGAACCCAAATTACCCATTTGAACCAACCGATCCTAGACTTTCCTTTTATTGCTTTTTATTTGATTATCATAATTTAGTCCTACTTTTCTATTTATTTACATTTACTCAATGTTCTTAGATTAGTTTCAAATCAATTTCTATATCGTGACACCGAGCATAGCTAGCTTAGACTTTGCATATCGAATACCACCGTCCCTGTGGACCGACCTTGACTTGCCACCATCAAAACGACGCGTGTCAAAATGGCGCCGTTGCCGGGAACAATGCAATGTATTTGATTTATTTTCTCTACTTTTCTAGTTGTGCTTGTTGTTTGTTCCTCAAGGTTATTTCTGATCCTTTTATTTATTGTCTTTGTTTGTAGTTTTCTTTTATTTGCATAAGTTTCAATGATGACACAAAGCTTTCAACAAGAAGAGTATGAGCAAGGTAAAGCTTTTGGTTATGACTTCCATTAGTGTAGAGGGTTTGTTGAGCAAGATAACATATTTCCATCTACCGCACATAATGAAAGCCCAAACCACTACCCCATCTCTCCCTATGAAAGCCCCCATGTCCAACCTCCACAACAACAACAATTTCAAACTACTTACAACCACCCACAAAACCAACCACCCTTCTTCCCACAACAAGTTGATAACCATGAACTTGATATGCAAAGTTTAATCTTTCAACTTATGCGGATGAAAGAGGAAACCCAAGCAAGGGACATAGTTCTCCATGACATTATAGCCCATGGCAGTATGTTGGCTAATAAATTAGCTCAATTGCAAGTCGACCAAGAGCTTGATGAAGAACAAGAGAAAAATGGCAAGATGGATGACAATGAGACATTTCCTCTTACTTGTTGCTACACACTCTCAACAAATGATATGGGAAAGACTTATGCTCCCCTTTGGGAAGGAGTTTTGATGGAGGATGATAGTGATGATCAGGAGGAGGATTGTGACATTTCTTGTGCACCAAATGATAATGAAGAAATTGAGGATGAATTTGTGGAGGATTTGATCGATTCTTTCGCATTTGAAGATAAATTCTCAAGGGAGGATGAGTGTGAGGCAAATTATGAGCCAACTACTTTTGCTCCTCCTACTTGGGATGTTTACAATGATGATGAGGAAGACCCTTCACTACACTTTCCTTCTGTCACCCACGTATAATATGTGTGTGAAATGGTTACTTAGGAAGGCGAAGGCAAAACGTTGGAAGCCAAGGTTGACGAAATTGAACTTTTTATCTTTGGATAATTGAGAAGTCGAAAACAAAGCCATGATTTTGGTAGCTTTGACCATAGTTTGGAAGAACTAAAATCTCTCTCCTTCAAAAATGGCTTGGGTTCTAATGAGGGTCATGAAGGAAGTGACACAAATGTTAACATGTGAATGACCTCAATGGTGAGAAGTTGACCTCCTCTCCCCCTATTCCTCAACCGTCCCCTTTGTTGGAGTAAGTGTCCTCAACAATAGTGCGATCACTTAATTAAATCTCATTAACGAGAATACAAAGGGACGATTAACATTATAGTCAACTGGTCCACATTAATCGGTAACGATTGGCTTACTAGAGTTTGACGTTACTGTCGTATGATGGTGGTGATCAGTTGATACCTTGAGGTCACACCGAAAGGACGATTCCCTAATCAAGAATATTAATTAATTGTATAACGATACATATTACATTAATTAGAACAAGTTTGTATAATTAGTGAGAATTATATCTTATTGCAATACGATTAAATAAGATTCAATTTAGTAATTTAATTGTTATATTACTAAGAATGCTTAATGTTTATGAAACATTTGAGATAATCATGATTGGTTGATTATGATTACAATTAGTTGTAGATCATATTAACCAAGTATGAGATGACCCATTTTATATATATGTGATTATAAATTATTACTTAAAATGTTAAGTTTAATATATTTGTTTTGAGATTGCATTTAAATTAGTTAAATGCACATTTATAAGATAAATAACATGTCACATGTCACATGTCACATATGTGACAAAATGATAAAATAAAATGGACACCCATGTTAACATGGGTGCACCGGTTTTTGTATGGTGTAGGGTGAGGTTTAGCTTTTGATTAAATGTTCTAATTAAAGCATGAACATCATGATTACTACCCTAATACCTATAGCCACCCTAATATACATTGATTAAGCAAAAAGAAAAGCATGCCCTTCCTTCCCAAGGGTAGTGTCCGCTTTGTGAGCATAAGAGGAAGATCACTTCTTCTCTTATGTATCACTTCATCTCATTTTTCTAAGATACAACTTCTCACTAGAAAATATATACTAAGAAACTTTAGAAGTTTCACATATCTTTTGTTCTTATATTCACTAATAATATTACTAGTGTAGTAATAGTGTTATTAGTAATATATAAGGCTACTCATATATTGTTCTAGTAAAACAAGTATTTTAGTGATTAAGGGACTGTCTTGGTGTAACTAATTGGAGTGTTCGTATACTTAGAACTAGGAATTTTATCCCAAATCATCAAGCTCAAAAACAAGTTGTAAGAAGGTGTCTTACACTTGTACCCTTACACGTCCAAAACATCAATGTGAGGAACATTTTCTTTCTCTATTTTGATTTACATAGTTTGCATGTAACTAGATCTTGGAAACTAATTAAAGAGTTAATTAGTATTTCATAAGAAGTGCCTTATGAGTAGGTATATGAACCTAACAATTGGTATCAGAGCATAGGATGCGCATGCAATCGGTTTTACAAAGTTTTTACGAGTTAAAGAAACACATAAAACTAGAAAATTAGTGATTTACATGATAAAGTCACGAAATTTTAAAGCATGTTATACCTCCTGGTACTATAATGAGTATAGGTGATTTTGATGATTTATGGAAGATTATTGCTTTATTTAATGATTTTTGGTTAAATACTCACATTTTAATTAGTAAAATGAACATTTTATGACTAAAGATAGTTAAACTTCGAATCTGGCCATGAAATTTTAGTATGATATCACATGCATATTTTACCTACTTTATGTAAAAGTTTGGATAAATATGATTTATTTTGCATGATTTATGGTATTTAATAGTTAAAAAGGCATAAATAGTGATTATTTTGGCATAAATAGCTAAAATGAGTTTTTGGCATGATAAATTTATCATATGTTGCATAAATATTTTAAATATCAGATGTATAAGTTGAAAGTTAATAAGATTGATTTTAGTATGATTTTAGTATTTTATTTGATAAAATCGATTAGTGCAACTATATTTTTCTCTAACATGATTCAAAATTTTTGACCAAAATTTTGACATGAAGATGTTCCTCGAAATGTTCCAGAATATTCAAAATTTTAATTTTCAAATTTATAAGTTATTGTAATTAAATTTGGAATTATTACATAAACGTTATGTGAATAAGGTAAAAAACGAGCTATAATGCAAAACCGAGTTGAATTATTGTCAAATAATTAGTGGAGACTAATTTTTAAGTCCTAAAACAGTTAGGATAATTAACTTGGACTTAAATTTGATTTAAGTGTTGATTTGTGATTTTAATTGATTATTATCACACATTTCCATAAAACCGGGTTTTATATACGATATAAGGTTATTAGGGCGATTTGGCACATTAATATTGCATGAATGTACATATAATTATGCTACATTTTGAATGAATAAATGTCATTTTGATTTATGTAATTTTTGAATTATGTAATTTGTCTTAATATGGCCTTAGTTTTGAATCGATATTACCCGAAATGTATGAGAATATTGATTCGGTTGTAATTTAAATGTGATCTCGTATCACTTTTATTGTAATACTCCCTCCTATCCAAACGAGTGTACCCACTTTCCTTTTATGGACTATCCAATCCAATGTTCCCCTTCCTTATTTGGTAAAAAAGTTGACAAAGCTATCCTCTAAGATTTCTTTTTATTACACTTATGCCATTGACAATAACACATTAAACAACCCCATTTAGTTGTAGATTAGTAATACTTTAAGTAAAGTTCCAAGAATACCCCCACAAAAAGTCTAAAAAGTAACATCTCCTTAAAACTTGTGCCTGGTCCCACGGGTACATTCGTTTGGATAGGAGGGAGTATTTAATTTTTACAAATGTATAATAGGAAAGTCGTGTTATTTTTTATTATATATTTTTGTAATTATTTGTAATCTCGGAGTTTCCTAAAGACGGAGCTATTCGGAAAGGTGTTCCGAAAAAGACGGTGTCCTTGAGAGGAGTGCACATGAAGTTCAAGGGATCAAAGGAGTTGGTTTCCAAATTTGTAAATAGATTATTTGATCTTCTATTTATAGGAAGGCCATACTAGAAATTTATTTTATTACTTGCATTTTTATTTTTATGTCACATGCATGCCAAATCGCCATATAAATCACACATGCATTTTATCTTGTCTATCGACCGCGTCAATTACAATTATCTATAGTTCACCTATTTTGTTCACTTAAAAGGAGATAGATAATATAAATTGACTTGACCTCTATTTTATTAATTGAGATTTAGCCTTAACAAATAGTAGAACCCATGAATCCGAATTTCGTAAGAAAGTAGGTTCGGCTCACAGAGGTGCTAAACTTATTACGTTGGGTAAGTGGGGCAATAAATCGTTATTGCATCGAAATTTGGTTGAACTCAACGGAAAGATTAGGGTCCGTGGCCTATGTGTTCCGGGTTAAAGATGACAATAAAGTATTTCATCGACCAAGAATTCTAATGGTAGAATCGGTTAAAGAGTTAATCCACCAAGTAATATTAATAAAGGTCGTGGAGTCCGTGGCTCACATAAACCCGAGTTAATATAGGATTTGGGTCTTGAAATCTTTTATGTAATTGGATAGAGGTCATTATATAAATGTCAAACTTGATTAAAATGCTTACAAGTATTTTAAAACGATAAATGTTGATGTTTCTTTCATTTTCTATTTTTTGGTCAAACTTATATATTCGCAAGTTCGGCAAACGATAACGAGGTTCGACCTTCCGCACCACAACTTACCACCGTATCATGGCTTAGATCCTTTATGGATCAATGCAAATTCGAAAAGAATTGTTCTAATTTCACGAATTGGAATGGGCAACTTTGACTTGCCACCAAAGGTGATGATAAGCTTCGTTACCTCATCAAGGCTTCTCCCAACGCTCCTAAATGCAAGGTCAACTAACGCCGTAAAGGTGGCGTATGAGACCTACCAAAATGAATCGGCCACGATCAAGAATGTCTTGATCTTCTCTATAGATAACGAGCTTTAAAGGAATGTCATAAAGATGAATTCCACGTATGAGATCTACACTAAACTCGTGACCATGTTTTCACGAGCTCTTAAGATCATTCAATATGAAGTCGCTTCTTAATCTTTCAACCTTAAATATGAAGGATGGTCAATATGTTTGTTCCCACATACTCAAATGATTGAGCATGTTGAGATACTCAAGAAGTAAGGACTAACGATTCCTGAGCAACTTGTGATTGACCACATACTCCACTCCCTAAACCGTATCAAAGGGTTTGTTAATTTTAGGATGAACTTCAACATGCAAAACGTCACCACGACTCTACATGAGTTGCACAAAATGGTTGTGCGAACCGAGCGTGATGTGGACTACCATGCTAGCACTAGCAAACATGTTTTGAACATCAAATGACAAAAGCAAAGGGAAGTTCAAGAAGAGTGGACACAAAGGGAACAAGCCTACACCTTCTAAGGACAAAGAAAGGCTATTGGGAATAGTTCTTCTCAGTCTAAGAAGGGTGTCGCCTCTAACGACAAGTGCCATTATTGTAATGGTTTAGACCATTGGAAACGTATTTGCCCCAGATATTTGGGAGATATTAAGACTAGACAAGTTCTTCCAGTAGATAATAGTTCTCCCGGATGTTTATACTATTGATATTAATCTCAACTTTAGTATTTTGATACAAGTTGTAGTTCTCATCCTTCTAATTAGATTAAGGGCATAATAAGAAAGACAAGGCAAAGCAAGCTTTAGGGAATCTCCAAGATGAGGGAGCTAAAGTAGCCACCACATAGAGGAGACCTAAGGATTAGCTTGGCGTTCTTGATATTTGTCTTTCTAGTTATTTTGAATGTCGTTTTGGAACTTTTGATTTTCGTGTTAGACATGGAAACTAGTTATTATTTCCATTTTTAAAGACAATTGTTGTACTTTAGAATGATGACTTTGTTTTCAAACCAAAGTCATTATGTTTATGGAATTTATGTTCTAAACTTTTCATTATACAAAGTTAATATCTTAAACATAAAGTATTGTGACAAATTGATTATATGAGAAAATATAATGATTTGATCATTATAATCACCTAAGTTATGATCTCACTTATGGACTTGTGACTGAGTATCACAACTTATTTGAAATAAGAAAGATCAATTGCATAGTCAAATCGAGTTAATGAACTCATATTTGGGGATTTACAATCCATATAAGGCCTAAGATAAGATCTTTCAAACGCCAATATGACTCCATACGAGTTATGGAAGGGATGACAACCCTAAATTTGTACAAGACATGGATGAAGATCCAAGTATTTAGCTTAGATAGAACAAGTCTATTGAGAAGTTAGAATACAAAGTCTAAGCAGATAAGTTAGCTATAGATCGCTAAAAGATATTACGAGCATTTTACCTCATTAAACCTAGAGAACAAAGCTGTTTGTGGCTCATGGTGCTATCCGTCAAGAAAATATGTCTATTTTCAAAAGGATAGAGTGGGAGATAATTTGCCACAAACTAATTTTTGGATAGAGAGACAAAATAAAATGTTCTTAAGTCGTCCAAGGTTAGAGGCTACTTGCAACGAAAACACTAAGAAAAGTATTGATTTGAGTAGGTTTTTGCTTGCTTAGACACACACACACACACAAATGGTTCGAAAACAAGACTGAAAGTTAAGCAAATAAAACAAGGATAGGCTCTTCCAAACCACACAACCAATGGATATGGGTTCTCTTAATCAAAGCACAAAGACAATGACCAAGATAAGTGAGTCCTCAAAGCACAAAGCAAATGAGAACACCACAACTTCCAGCACTAAGCGAAGAAGGTTTACTCAAGCACACAACCAAGAGTATAAAAAGAAAACATTGTTTTCAATTCTTTCACTCATTCAAATCTAATTTCATTAGGTTACAAAGCAAGGCTTATATAGGCCAAGAGATACACATCTAAGGGTCTCAAATGCATCATCTAAAGTACAATAAAGTCGTGGCCTTGTCCTTACACAAATCAGAATAGTAACTAGGAAACAAAAGCATAAAGTAATAAAGCAGAAAAAAGAAAACATGCTGCTCCTCTTTGTCTTGTTGTGCAAGGTCAATTAAGATGTGTACGATCTTGGAGCTTGGGCTTGGAAGCTATCATAATCAATTACAAAGGGTTAAGATGCCTTTAAATTCGTGCCCTTGTCTTGCCTAGCCAAATATAGCACCCAGAACAGCCTTGGTACAAGACAATGCTGAAATGTCCCTATCTGGACCCATTTGTTTGCTCTTAGCTAAACCTGCTCTTTTATTGTGAATTAGCAAAACCTCTCATGGACTTTTATCTTACTAAGAGCCTTAACTAATAGTATTAGGCCTTGGAATAACTTAATTCATATTAGGGGTTGCCTTGGACGAAGCTCTTTGATGTTGGACCTGAACCGGGTGAGATAGGACATGAACCCTTCTGATTGAATTTTGTAACACTCATAACTATCTGCTCAGGATGCATTTGAATACCCATGATAGATCATTTGAAATATATGGATGTTATCTTTCTCCTACAACAAGAATCACCCATAAATATTAAGTAGATTTTGATTTATTCAACTTTGAGTGCTGATTGGTCTTAATCAGATGCCCAACAGACTTGTCACTAACCAGACCCATTTTGCTCAAGCCATAACTTTCTCATTAGGATGATGTAGGAGTACCCCATGGTGGAATTTAAAAGCTAAATGAGTTATATTTCCCCTAAATTTGGAATCACACATATAGATTGCTCCAATCTTCAGTTATGATCCATTTGGTAAGAGGGGGTCAGACTGGTCTCTACATTGCACTCTTCTTTAGGGGGATGTCTTGTAGCAGCCATAACTCAAGTTTGTAATTAATTATTATGAAGACGGAGATTCCCGAAGTCAGTGTTCCAAAAGACGGTGCCTTTTTGGAGCATGTACCGAGAAGAGGCAAGGGGCCAAGGAGTTTGTTTCCGATTTTGTAATCGTCTAGTTAATTGGATTAGCTAGATGATCATACTAGGATTTATTATTTGCCTGCTTTATGTTTTCCGCTCATGGCAAAATCGCCAACATGCATTTTTATTTCTCGATTGTCAATTCAAAGTTATTCAAAATTCACCGACTTACTTCGCTTATAGGGAATTAATAACTAAATTGACAAGACCTCTCACATGACTTAAAAAATTGAGATTAGCCTTACCAATTAGTATCACCTATGAATCCCGTGTTCATTACGGCTACCACGCTCGTGGGTCCCTTTTTACCTCGGGTAAGTAGGGTGATACGATCAGAAGCTAAAATTGAATTGGACTCAACGAGATAAGCGTTATCTTGGGACTAGGAGATGGATTTAGTTGAAATCCGTCAACCAAGAGTTCTAACGGTAGAATTAGTCAAGTATTGACTTACCATATTTAGATAAAGGTAGCATCCGATGACTATTTTTTGTCTAAAGATGGGTCTTGGAATCACTTATATAATTTCGTGAGGGGTCATTATATGAGTGACTTGTTTAAAATTGTTTTACAAGTAAATTATATATAAGCAATGAATGTTTATTTTCCGTTCATATTTATTTTATTCGTGCAATGACGAATATTTTTCCTTCTACGAACTTGTAAATCCGTTCAATCATGGAAAGGAGTTTCCATTAATTTATACGGTAGCATTTTGATTGCGATCTCCGTTTAAACCACCTTAGCTAATGCCAAAATTAACTTTTTCTTTTTGATCCTCATATTCACCATTGCAAATATCTTTTATGAAGAGTATATGAATAAGTCACACTTAGTCAAAACGTTTTGATTTTGTTTTAGTGACATTTTCTTATTACAACGGTGCATCAATCTTTTTGCTCCAACGAAAATATTTATAATTTTTTGGTATGTCGTCATAATGCTCCTTATCAAGGCTTACCTCAAAATAGGCCAAATAAGTTGGGACGACTAGGTTAATCAATTTATTTAAAATCGTGAATAACCAAATACCGTAGTCACTTCATGAAAGGTTTACCCTTTTGAAGGTAAAACCATGAATAAAATGTAGAAAAGTCTTCATTATATTTCTAATCTATTGGTCTAAATACAGATTCATGAAAGTGAGTGGGAGCGTTAGGAAAGATGTTTTATTCTTGATTGTTAAGAATAAGACGGGGTTCAAGAGTAGGTTGGCACTAGGGATGGCAACGGGTCGGGTCCGGGTCGGGTCCAGTAGGATCCAGACCCGGACCCGTGTCCCGTACCTTAGACCCATACCTGACCCGTACCCTAAAGGGTCCAAATTAATTAGACCCATACCCATACCCAACGGGTCCGGGTCCGGGTCCGGGTCGGGTCTACCCGCGGGTCTAGTTAAGAAATCACTTGTGAAATTGACAATTTGAACTCCTTACCACACTTACAGTAGCACTTGTAATTTTGTTTTTTTGACAATTTAAACTCCACACTTACAGTAGGCGCCATTCAAATTACACCATAAGTTCAAAAGAGCCATTCAAATTGTTTACAAAACCGCAAATGAAATACAAAGTCTTCACAAAATCCTTAGTATCTTACAAATACCAAACACAAAGAAAGTTTAGAGTTGATGAAATCATAGCAATAAATGAGAAACAAACCCGTCGACGAACAACAAATA
The DNA here is from genome assembly GCA_022085475.1 of Heliosperma pusillum. Lineage (NCBI taxonomy): Eukaryota > Viridiplantae > Streptophyta > Magnoliopsida > Caryophyllales > Caryophyllaceae > Heliosperma > Heliosperma pusillum. The sequence continues at coordinate 23,191 of JAIUZE010003352.1, read as the reverse complement.
AGTTTAGAGTCATTAAGTAGAAAGTATAAAAGTAATTGAAGGATTAAAAAAACAAACAAAAACCGTAAAAAAATGAGAGATTTACCTATCGACGAACTTGCTGTTGTTGCTGCTACTTTTGCGTCGTTGTCTGTTCTTGTCCGTCGTCCGTCGGCGGCGGCCGTCATCAGGTTAGATTAGAGGTAGGTGAGTAGTTGGGGATTTAGGGTTAGAGTTGTGAGAGTGGACTTGTGTTAGTTGTGTAGTTGTGTTTGTGTATTTGTGAATTGTGTGGCTCTTGGCTTCGTTTGTTTGATAGATTAAGGTTATTTTTTATTTTTTTTTAAAAAAAATTATACGGGTCTACGGGTCAGGTCCGGGTCCTACAAAACAAACCCGGACCCGAAAATATTATCCAAGACCCCGACCCATACCCGTTCGGGACTTGAAAATTAAGACCCATACCCGACCCATTAGGGTCCGACCCGGCGGGTTTGGGTCGGGTCTTGGACCCACTGCCATCCCTCGTTGGCACGATGTTGGCACAAGGCAAAGGGAAAAGGCAAGGCTATTTTGAATAGTAAAGTCAAAACCCAAACAAGGTGTCGAACCCAACTTTTGATGATTCTATTTTACAGTGTAAGACACTAAAAAAGAATTTGCCCCAAGTTTTCTAAAGAGTTAGAAATTAGGTGTACTATTTTCACCCATAATATCTATATGATCAACATTTATTTTGCTAAAATGCAAGTTTTGGGTATTAGATACCCATTAAGATTTTCATCGATGTATTCAATGCATATAATCATGATTCATGCGACGATTAACCATGATTAAATTTCGACCTACAAGGGAAATATAACTATTGTAGTTTTATTTCTATAGAGACATATAAAAGTTATAATGTAATCAATCTAGTTTTGAATTTAGAGGCATACTTTAATAAAAGTTATTATGTACATGACCTCTAAATAAAGAATATATTTTCCACTTTAGTGTACGACATAAGTGTTTCACTTTTGTGAATGGAACAAGCGTTGTATCTTTTTATGCCTATACTTGGTCAATGGTTATCCCATACCAATCAAAGGTAATTATATTCTTGACCTAAACTAGAAATTACTTGTCATATAGATTGAAAAAAAAGGCTCAAAATTGGTGACCCAAATCTAATCATAATTCTGGATTGTGTAGCACATCTAAAACATTTGATGTTGAATCTTATGGTGTGTGCGAATCTTGTATTCAAGGCAAGATGATTCGTGCATTTTGGTTGAAAAGGAAATCAAACTAGTGAATTATTGGCCCCATTACATAAGAATATGCGTGGTCCAATAACAAACACAACCAGAGATGGTAATGATTACTTCACTTTATTTACCGACGATTTAAGTCGATATTATATTTGATTCTACTTAATGAGGTGCTATGAGAAATCTTTGAAAAGTTCAAAGAGCTTCAATGTGAAGAAGTTAACCACTAAGAGTATTAGATCAAGGACTTACGACTAAATCGTAACTATAAATATCTAAGTATTGACTTTGATTTTCACCAAAAGTATTGTGAAATAGTTTCACGAGTTAACTTCTCTAACACACATTATGAGATAAGGCGTTGTTAAATAGAGAAACATGACCTTATACGATATGGTTTTGTCTTTGTCAAGTCAAACTGAGCCATTTGACTAACCTTGGGATCTTAATATTTTTGTCTACTGTTTCTTTTCCCATCATATTAAAACATATTTAAAACAGTCTGATTTCATTCCATATACGATATGGGTGGGTAGAGTACTTAATTTGTAAGTTATCCAAATGAAACAAGTGCTCAATAATCCTACATTGACCACGAGAACAAAGCGTTTGTGACTCGTGATGCTGTCTTTCAATAAAAATACGATTATTTCTTGATAATACAGAGTGGGAGAAAATGTTTCAAGAGCCACAAATTGAGCATATGGTCCTAAAAAGGTTTTCCCCATTGCTTGTTCAGTAGTTGTTTTTTCGGAACCTAAGAGGTCAGGTGGAATTTTATCACTCCTTAATAGTGATGAATTCTAATCTTTGACTTATAAAAGACTGTTTCTAGACCCAACTTCTTGCTATGGCTTAGAGTCATGCGATTTGTAATGGACTCCATGCGTAATGGTCAGGTATGTGACCTGGTAAATTTTACTTGAAGAAGTACGACCTCTCTAATGTAAATTGATTTTTAAGATCGAAATTTGCATGGAAGAACATTAAAATGTTTTCAAAGATAAATTGGTAGGCAAAGAGTTTTGCACCAACCCTAATTCTTCGATCCATTCGAATATACTTAGCGATTACAGCATATCATAATAGTATGATGTCAATTGGATCTCAAGAACTACCTTCATGAATACGATTTTAGAAGAGGTAGAATATTTTATATATCCACCTGTGGGTTCGTAGATCCTAATTATCCTAAGTTAATTTTGCAAGCTTAAGAGGATGTCTTAAGTAAGCACTAAAGAGTTGAAATTAGTGTGACAATCATGTTGTAGAATATTTCTCGATATCTCGAGGAATTATGTTGATTGTAACACCCGCAAATGTACCCTATTTTTATAGTGAAAATATTTTACGGATACTTTTCAATGAAATTTAGTTTTAATCGTAAATTTAATTTTCCGAGTCGAATTTAGAATTTCCGAGTTCGTATTTGGAATTTCCGTGAGATTCCATGAGAATCCCGTCTTAAGGCGACTTTGACTTTTGTTGACTTTTTCCTTATACATATCATACTACCACTTAACCTATTTCTTCACAACTCAAACACAACACTTACTTCATCACAAAGAAACCATCAAAACCCTTGCCTCCATTTTGATCCATTCTTAGAATCATCGTATCTCATTTGTTTCTTGCTCAAATTCACGTAAGTTCGTCTTATTCTTCCCCTCTCATCTTCCTCTACTCGTATTGGTAATAATATTACCGTCTTTCTCGCTTTTTAAATTATCCGTCTTTCTCAAGGTGAATGATATTCATCTTTTATTATCTAATTGTATGTAGGTGGAGACTAGGAAGGTTTAGAAATCGATTAAAGACGCATAAAGGTAACGGTGAAGGGTTACTCGATATCATTTACGTGTTTTACATGCTTCTATGTTAGAATTTGTATTTAGAATACGATTAGAAAGCTTAGGATTCATGTTATTGATGATGATTGTTGTTAGTTGATGATTGTTGATGATGACACTTGTTGCTTGTTGAGAATTGATATGAGAATTGATATGAGAAGTGATGATTTATGATAATAGTTGATGATGGTTGAGTTTAGAACAAATTGGAGTTGTCTAGACTCAAGTCACGGGCGTGAAATAGTGGCTGATCTTTTACCCTTGCGTAACAGAGTGTTTCACGTGCGCGAAATACAAGTCACGGTCGTGACTTGTGCAGTTTCACTGCACTGACCCCATTCGTAAAATGATCATATCTCCTTTGTTACTTGCTTGTTTTGGGCTTGTGACCTATCGTTGGAACCGTAAGACGATAAGCTATCACCTCGACTTGGAATTTCTGTATTTTCATATCTAGAACTCTATTTATGACCGTTTGAAGTGGACCCTTGTTTTAGTTAGTTTCCAAACTTGTTGTTTTGGAGAGGTATCTATGTTTTTTATTTATTATGCTTCATAAACTTGTTCTAATGCTTATGTATCATCTATTGATTCATTTTGATCATAGTTAAGTTTATATAATTCCCCATTCTCATGTTTTGTGACGGTTTTTGATATGTCCTACTTTGTGTCGGTTTTTACAAATAATACGGTTTGAGCACTATTTTGTCTTGTGCTTTGTACTCTCATTCCCTTGGCTACCTCCACGTTCGTAAGGCTGTAATGTCGGAACAGGGAGGTATCCTACTGCTTAATTACATGTGTTAGTGGGCATACGACGATGTTGTTGGGAGTTGAACGCTATGCGTTGATCAACCCGGCCGTCAAATGTTGTGTACTTGCGAGGTGGTGTTATTTGCATGTTGTTGGAGTAAGTGTCCTCCACAATAGTGCATTTATATAATAAATCTCATTTGGAATATACGTGGCATGATTAGTATATTTTGATACTCCACGTCAGTTGATTAACGTAAATCGGTAACGCTTGGCTGACTAGAGTTTGACGTTATTGTCGTATGACGGCGGTAATCAACTGATCCCTTTAGGTCACATCTATAGGATGAGACCCAAATAGAATACTAATTATTTGTATACGATACAGTTTAATTAGAGCATTACATATATTTGATATGTACGTTTAGTTACGAGAGTTATTTATTGGACATTGAGTTGCGAACTCATTCCACTTAAGTTTATTAGTCAATTATACGATAACTGACTGAATAAATTTTACGTCTTATTTTAATACGATTAAATAAGATTTAATTCAATGATTAATCGTTAATTCATTAAATTAGTTGAGGTTATGTATATATATTGAGGTAGAGGTAATTAGTTAATTATATTTACAAGGAGTTGTAAAATAAATTAACTGGGCATTGTGGGACCCATTATATATTGATATAATGGTAAAATATCACTTAAAAGTTAAGTACATATTGTTTATTAATTTGAGTTATATAATTGTTATATGATCAAATTAACACTTAATTATACAAGATAATTAAGCATATGTTTAATAAGTATTTGTGAGACAAATATCAAAAATCAAAATGGTCCATTATGGACACAAGTGGACCGGTTTTGAGTAGGTAAAATCATTAGTTATTTTACACTACCAATTCTACACTCCATCACATAATAATGAATTGTTATGACACAATCATCATCACAATTACTACCAACACTCAAAGTCTTTTGCATGTGAGTAAAAGAAGCAAAATAAGAGCAATAAAGGGCTCATAGTGACCGGCCAAAATGGCCTTCATATTGAACAATTGTTGTTCAATTTTATGATTACTTCAATTCATTATGCTTCTTTTCATTTCTCTTTCTAAACTCAACTTCTCTCTAAACTCTCATATATACTAATATTCATTATATATTACTAGTGTAGTAATACAATAATATTAGTAGTTTTTATCTTACTTATTATCTAGTTAATAATAAGGTAAGATTATTTGGGTTTAATCTTGGGTGCAACAAGACGGAGACCTTCTACTTTGGAGGTTATTTTTGGAAGATCATCCACTTAATTTCATGCTCAAGAACAATAAGAAGGAGTTCTTATTGTGCCCATATTGAACCAAAAATCCCAATGTAAGGATATTTTTGTCTTATCTTTTCTTTTATGCTTTTATATTTGCATGCATGATAACTAGATCCTAAATCATTAAGTTAAAGTAATTTAATGAACTAATTAGAGGAGTCTAATTAAAGGTCTAGGACTTTCATGCATGTAGCGTACCGCTTGTTATGAGGCTTGTGCTCTTTTCTGCCTCTTTCGTGAATTGATCTACCGAATTTGGGGTACTCGGCGTCTATGATTGACATAGTCTTGGATGCGAAATGTCATCGCATGTCGAATCGGAAAATGTGATTCCGAGAATCTGGCCAGGTTTAGATTAGGAGCCGTTTTATTATCGTTCCTACCAGGAGGAAATTAGTCTACATATACGAAATATAGCATCGTGTATGCGTTCAGGGAAATGTGATCTCGTGGATGCCTTTTAATCATACTTGCCATGTACACGGTGCTAGTGCGTTTCATTTACCGTGAGAGATGTCGTCTTGTGTCGTTGTCTTTGAATGCGTGATTTCATGATTTTATTCATGGTCATTGCATGACTTGGCATCGTCAATGTATTGGTATGCTTGAATGGATGATAATTTGATGGATTTATTGTGATCATCGCATGATTTGGCATGGTTTGTTTGTCGAGTCTCAATCTTATCAAACTTATACCGCTAACGGTGAGATGTAAGCCCTAGTGAGCATATTCGGTTGCCTAAGAGTGTTTTCCCCGAGTCTTTGTATCACATGATGGATTCGGATTTGTATTCTATATGCTCTTATCATTATATATTGAATTGCCTATCTATTCTTATCGTATCTCACATGTTTATCTATATATGCATGCTTCTACTTTGGTTTTTCCTTCTATGTACGTTTGATGTGATATGGCTGGGAGAACCCGGAGTTACTCCCCACTGACTGTGGCGTTCATGTTTCTCATGGATGAACAGGTTGCTTGATTTGGATGACTTTTTGCTATGATATTTTGGGTTCGGGTGTGAGCTAGCGGGCGTAGTCCCTAGATGAAACACCTCTAGACGATTTTAGCTTGTTTGCTAAACACTTTTACTTTGTTAACATTTGGAGAGACTTCGTCTCTTGTTGTAGTTTATTTCGTACTTTGGTTTGTAATATTTGACACTTCTCGTATATTTCTTCTTGCATGTATAAAAGTTTTAAAAACTTCATATTTCCGCTATATAATTCACATGCTTGTATGTTTTATATTTCCGCATTCGCGAGGGTTGTCACATTGATACATGAAGTTTAGTAGGAGCAATATGGTTTTCATCAGTCTTATATGTGGGGACATATTGATCATTTTAGATGATGGAAGATTTTAGAGAAGTAGAATACATGTTTTAGATATCTGGATTTATGAAGATAAATCTAAAAGGATATTAGCGTTAAGACAAAATTCTTATATTGATAAGATCTTTGACTAGTTCAAGGAAGTTGAATGCATGATAATTGATTCCTTTTGCTTCCGCTGCGGGATCAATTATATACGCTGTGATGTATGCTAAATCCGACATTTCGCATGCTTTGAGCATGACGAGTCGTTTGCAATCAAATCCAAGTGAGAGTCACTTGATTGCCATAAAGAACATCCTTAAGTATTTGCGAAGGACTAAGATATGTTCCATGTGTTTGGAGTTTATAGTGAGTTGCGTGTAAGGGGTTACACAAACTTCAGTTTCCAAACTGATCAAAGTGATTTGAAATCACGAACTGGCTGTGTTTTATAGAAGATTTATGTAACACCCGCAAATGTACCCTATTTTTATAGTAAAAATATTATACGGATACTTTTCAGCGAATTTTAGTTTTAGGCGAGAATTTAATTTCCCGTGTCTATTTTAGAAAATCCGAGTTCGTTTTCGGACTTTACGCGAGATTCCGAGTAAGTTACGTCTTAAGACGCTTATGGGCTTTTTCTCTTGATTTTTCCACTTACTCCCTTATATCCCCTCAAAACCCTAACTCCCTCTTTCTTTCACTTACTCCTTCTTCCTCAACAAACCACCAAAACCCTAAACTCCATTTATGAATCAATTGGGATTCATCACTACTCCTTCGTTACTTGCTCAAATTCACTAAAGTTTGTCTTATTCTTCCCCTCTCATCGTCCTCTATCTTAATTGGTAATAAAATTACCGTCTTTCTCACTTTTCAATTTATCCGTCTTTCTCAACGGTGAATTATATTCATCTTTTATTATCTAATTGTAGGTGGAGACTTTCTAGACCCCGACAAAGATTACTATCTAGTGCAGGAAGACTTAAAAATCGATTAAAGACGCGAAAAGGTAACGGTGAAGGGTTACTCGATATCATTTACGTGTTTTAATGTGTTTTCTATGTTAGAAATCGTATTTAGAATAAGTTAGTAATCATAGGAATTGTGTTGTTGATGATGGTTGTTGTTTGTTGATAATTGATATGAGAATTGATGGTTTGTGTTGATAAATGATGATTGTTGTATGTTTTTGACAAGTTGAAAGAAATGAGGATCGCGTGCCCGAGACAGGACGCTGACGGCGTCTCTTGGTGCCAGATTTTCCCAAAGTTGAACCTTTGAATTCTAATCCCGCCTTGACTTTCCTTGACCCTTTGGACTTAGTTTTCTTGCATTGATGATTTGTTTGTAGGCCACTCCAATTGACGGGTTTGGGTCTTGGGTCTCGGGTTTGACTTTGACTTTTGTTGACTTTTGGGTTTGAGTTTGAATATTAATGTTTCGAATATATGATAATCCATTCGCTTGTATCGCAAGTTTTGTGGCAGTTTTTGGTATGTTTCACTTTGAGTCGGTTTTTACACATGTTACAGTTTGAGCACTAATTTCCTATGTGCTTTGTACTCTCATTCCCTTGGCTACCTCCACGTTCGTAAGGCTGGAATGTCGGAACAGGGAGTGTATCCTTACTGCTTAATTGCATGAGTTAGTGGGCATATGACGACGATGTTGGGAGGCGAACGCTTTGCGTTGATCGACCCGACCGTCAAATATTGTATACTTGCGAGGTGGTGTCATATGCATGTAGCGTACCGCTTGTTGTGAGGCTTGTGCTCTTTTCCGCCTCTTTCGTGAATGTCGACCGAATTTGGGGTACTCGGAGTCTATGATTGACCGAGTCTTGGATGCGAAATGTTTATCGCATGTCGAACCGGAAAATGTGATTTCGGGAGTCTTGCCAGATTTAGACTAGGACCGTATTATTATCGTCGTTCTACCGGGTGGAAATTAGTCTACATATACGAAATGTAGCATCGTGTATACGTTCAGGGAAATGTTGTATCCCGTGGATGCCTTTTAATCATACTTGCATGTACATGGTGCTAGTGCGTGTCATTTACTGTGAGAGATGTCGTCAATGTATTGTACGTTTGAATGGATGATTAGATGATTGATTACTTGTAATCGTTGGATGACTTGGCATGGTTTGTTTGTCGAGTCTCAATCTTATCAAACTTACGCCGCTAACGGTGAGATGCAAGCCCTAGTGAGAGTGTATGGTTGCCTAAGAGTGTCTTCCCCGAGTCTTTCTATAATATGATGGTTACGGATTTTTACTTCATATTCTCTTATCTTTATATATTGAATTGCCTATTTATCCTTCTTGTACTCCACATGTAGATTTATATATGCATGCTTCTACTTTTGTATTTCCGTTTATGTACGTTTAATGTGATATGGCTGGGAGAACCCGGAGTTACTCCCCACTGACTGTGGCGTTCATGTTTTTCATGGATGAACAGGTTGCTTGCTTGGATGGCTTTTTGCTTGTGGTATTTTGGGTTCAGGTGTGAGCTAGCGGGCGTTGGCCTGGATGACATTTTGAGAGACTACGTCTCTTTGTATTATATTCTATATTAGTTTGTATTTTATTGACATTTCTCGTATTTCTATCTTGCATGTAAAAAGTTTTAAAAACATCGTATTTTCCGCTATATAAATCGCATGCTTGTTATGTTTTATTTCCGCATTCGCGAGGGTTGTCACAATTTATCTGTTGGAAGAGTTCCAAGCAGAAAAGACTATTGGAAAGGTTCCAAGTAGGACTGACATTTTCAAATATAAATGTCATTTATCCGCTGGAATTGTTCCAGGCAGTTTATCATTGCGGATTACACAACGGAAATAGAGTACATTGCATCATATGATGATGCATATGAAAGTAGCTTGGATTCGACAGTATTGGAGGGACTAGAAGTAGTTCCTATAGTTATATATCTTATCCCATGATACTGGTAAAACAGTGAGAGCTACCTTTAGGCCAAGAGTCCTAAGCCTAGATTCAAACCTAGACACGTACTCAGAAAGTTTTATGCAATATGAGATTACGTAGACATAGAGAAATAGCAATCAGAACGATGGGAAAGATACAAGTATTGCTAATCCATTAGCCATGCCTTTTGCAGGCTGAACATGATAGTCATGTCATTTCAATGGGATTGAAATATATACCTGAATTGCTAGAGATTATGAGATATCAAATTATTGATAGCGTATCAATTTTTCCAAATATTTGATAATCGCATTCATTGTTAGAGTTTCATTAAAAACTCCTTTTTTTAGTTTGACTAAATTTTAAATACTTTGTTTATCCAAATTGGTTGAAAGGAAGGTTGAACCCAATTCAAGTGAACATGATGAACTTAGTCTTTTGTCCCTAGTCACTCATTTGAGGTGACGTCTCAAAGTGACTAGATTGTAAGTCGATTGATGGTTGGTTCAGCACCATGGGGTCATGGAGATGACTAGTCGTTTACATAGACTGACTCTTGAGACACTTTGTCGGGCAGTGACCATAATAGAGTCCCTTATCAAAATTGTTGAAGCCTGGTCGTGGCGGGGATTTCTATTTTATTCCTATGAGTCGATTCTTTAGACTGGCGACCATTTACCTGAGTCGGTGTAGTTTCCGATTGACTTTGGTTTTTGTCCTAGGTCGTGCCGTGAAAGGAGGCCGATGGACATCTTCTGGGTCATGGTGATCTGCATCATACAGTGTAAGATGGGTCAACAAAAATTGTCCACCCACGTTGGGTATTAACATCTTCGGGCCACTCGAGGAGTAGTAACTGGAAATGCGTGGCCACGCTCGGAAGAGATCTCTGGTAGATTTTACGGTCAGACAGTTACTCTCCCAAATCGAGAAAACAACTCTATTTATAATTTTCAATTGCAAGTGAGACCTGTAAGACACCTTGCAATGAGTGTTAGGATGTGACACAAAAGAGACAAGAGAATTGGTAGCACACAACTTGTCGAGACAAGTGGGAGATATTGCTGGAGTAGGACTCCTCCGCAATAGTGTTGCTACATGCACAACTTGTATCGGAGAAGTGGGAGATTGTTGGAGTAAGTGTCTTCCACAATAGTGCATTTATATAATAAATCTCATTTGGAATATACGTGGCATGATTAGTATATTATGATACTCAACGTCAGTTGATTAACGTAAATCGGTAACGCTCGGCTGACTAGAGTTTGACGTTATTGTCGTATGATGGCGGTGATCAATTGATCCTTTTAGGTCACACCTATAGGATGAGACCCAAATAGAATACTAATTATTTGTATACGATACAGTTTTATTAGGGCATTACATATATTTGATATGTACGTTTAGTTACGAGAGTTATTTATTGGTAATTGAGTTAGGAACTCATTCCACTTAAGTTTATTAGTCAATTATACGATCACTGAATGAATAAATTTTACGTCTTATTTTAATACGATTAAATAAGATTTAATTTAGTGATTAATCGTTAATTCATTAAATTAGTTGAGGTTATGCATATATTTTGAGGTAGAGGTAATTAGTTAATTATATTTACAAGGAGTTGTAAAATAAATTAACTGGGCATTGTGGGATTCGTTATATATTGATATAATGATAAAATATCACTTAAAAGTTAAGTACATATTGTTTATTAATTTTTGTCATATAATTGTTATATGATCAAATTAACACTTAATTATACGAGATAATTAAGCATATGATTAATAAGTATTTGTGGGACAAATATCAAAAATCAAAATGGTTCATTGTGGACTCATGTGCACCGGTTTTGTGTAGACAAAATCACTAGTGATTTTGCTCTACCAATTCCACACTCCACCATATAATTATGACATGTATGACACATGATCATTATCATTATACAATCCCATACACTACCATTATGCATGTGAATAAAATAAGAAGAAAATCACCAATTTTGGGGCTTGTATGTGCTGGCCATAGTGCCATAAAATGAGTATTTGTTGTTCATTTTCAGACACTTGATTCTTATGCTTATTTTCTTCTTCTCTCTAAAAACCTCCAACATCTCTCTAAACTCACATGCAAACTAATATTCATACCATATTACTAGTGTAGTAATACAATAATATTAGTAGTATAATGTCCTACTTATTATCTAGTTAATAATAAGTTAAGATTATTTGGGTTGATTCTTGGGTGCAACAAGAAGGAGACCTTCTACTTTGGAGGTTGTTTTATGGAGGATAATACATTAATTTCATGCTCAAGAACAATAAGAAGGAGTTCTTATTGTGCCCATATTGAATCGAAAATACCCAATGTAAAGATGTTTTCGTCTTATCTTTTCTTTTATGCTTTTATATTTGCATGCATGATAACTAGATCCTAAATCATTAAGTTAATGTAATTTAATGAACTAATTAGAAGAGTCTAATTAGAGGTCTAGGACTTTCACAATCCACTTCTATACCTTCACCCAATAGCCTCCCTTGTTGTCCTGATTCATGTGCTTTATTGTGAATGCGTATTAGTTGGGGAAATTACTATCACATTACAATGCATGCATGTTTCATAAGTTGAGTGAGTGTTTCTATTTCTTTCTATCTTCACAAAACTCACCCTTACATAAACTTATGAGTGCATGAGTGAATCCGCGAGAATCCGACAAATTGAGCCTAGCAAAATTGAAAGGTATTTGGTTTTTGTCTATACTACGGTATCATGTAAAACCTTGGAATATGAGCTGCGTTTTCTACTTTCCCGTGCCTTTGAATTCGTTTTATTGGCACAACTTGGTCATTAATTTGTTATAGATATGGATAGCTTAGGATTTGTATGGACATTAACATTAGCTTTGAGTTTTTCATTCATTTGTATGTTTGTCCTTGTATAGTGTTGAGTGCTTTGCTTAAGGACAAGCAAATGATTGGTTTGGGGAGTTTGATGATCACTATTTATACACATATTTTATGCTTCCCTTAGACACATATAACTCGATTTACCGTCTTTCCTTGCTTGTTTCTATGCTATTTTAGCTAGAATATCGATTCTGCCGCTTCTGTTATGTTTTAATGCAGATTGGATGTATTTGGAGCTTTTTGAGTAGATATGAAGCATGGCGGAGTCGGATCCTAGAAGGTTAGGCACGAAAATCGTGAACGAAAGAGAAGAAATGAAGAAAAATCAAGAAACGAGCCAAAAGAAGGGCTGCTCGACCGAGCAGATGCCCCTTGCTCGATCGAGTCGTGATGATGGTTACTCGATTGAGCAGATTCACTTTGCTCGATCGAGCAACCTAGTTTTTCGACGGTTTTCGTATTTTCCTAAACTAGTTTAACCAAATTAATTAGATTTGTATTATAAAAGGAAAGCTCGTCTTTCATAATTAGTTATGCTTTGATATTAGAAACTCAAGTTTTCTTTGCTTTTCCTCTGGATTTTATTATCAAGACGATTGTCTTTAGTTCAACTTGTAATCGTTATTATTCAATCTTTCTTTGTTATTCAAATTAATTACCTTCTAGTTCTTAATTATTCTTTGTTATTCCTTTCATTGTTGTTAAGAATGTTTACTTTAATTATTATTGTTGTTATTGTTATGAGTAGCTAAATTCCTTTCTAGGGTTGAAAGGGGATCTAGGATTGTTAGAAGGGGTAGATTAATTAATTTAATTGCAATTGCATGGTTATCTTTTGATTATCGTTTTAATTCTAGTTGTTTGATTACTGTCCACGATTAATTAACTAGTCTGCCAAATTAGGATTGACACCGACCGGGTTAAGACTAAGATAGGCTACGATAACTGAATAGAACTCGTTTAATGATAGCGATCGCATGTTAGATTGTAGATCTAAAGGGCATAATTGAGTCGACCGATCTTGTGACCTTAGATAACTTTATTGCATGATTGTTGATTACACCTTTACCCCTGAACAATAATCCTACTGAACCTGAGACCCTAAACTTTTAATCTTATTGTTTTCAATCGTTTATTGTTATCGTTTGCTTTTAGTTATTGTTATTGTTTGCTATTAGTTTAGAAATACCAATTCAAACCCCGAAAATTGTTACTATAGAGACAAACCTAGTTTAACAGCTTAGAATACTACCGCCTCCCTGTGGATTCGATACCTTGCTTACCGGTGACTATTAATTAGTAGTGAATTATGATTACTTTGATTAAGGAGACGCGACTTTAACCTTATCAGGTGTCTGACATTTTTGATGTATTTCGGTGTTATGTAGGTCTCAGCCGGCCGACCGGCTGCCGGTTAGCCGACCGGCTACTGGTTAGCCGACCGGCTGAGACACCCCCTTACCCTTCCTGTTTTTCTCAAATGACTTATGGTCCCAGCCGGGTAGCCGGCTGCCGGTCCCCTTGACCGGCTGGGACACTCTGTATTTTTGATGATTTCCAAATGTTACTGAAGTGCCAGCCGGGTAGCCGGCGGCCGGTCCCATTGACCGGCTGGCACACGCTGTATTTCTTTTTCTACTTCTTTTCTTATACTTTCATTTATAATTGCTTGTACGGTTCGTTTATCGTATAAATTTACGTTATAGCATTAAATATTCATGTTTAGAATATATGATATCCCATTCTCTTATATCGCATGTTTTCGTGACGGTTTTTGATATGTCCCCCTTTGAGTCGGTTTTACATATGTTATGATTTGAGCACTAATTGTTAAGTGCTATGAACTCTCATTCCCTGGTTATACCTCCTTGCTCGTTAGACTGGAATATCGGAACGAGGAGATGTATCCCAAATGCTTGTATGCATGTTTTAGTGGAGATATGACGACGTTGTTGGGAGGCGAACACTATGCGTTGATCGACCCGACCGTCAAATGTCGTATCTTTGCAAGGTGGTGTTATTGCATGTAGCGTACCGCTTGTTTATGATGCTTGTGCTCTTTCCGCCTCTTTCGTGAAGGTTGACCGAATTTGGGGTACTCGGCTTCTGTGTTTGACCGAGTCTTGGATGCGAAATGTGTATCGCATGTCGAATCGGAACATGTTTATTCTGAGAGTCTGGCCAGGTTTAGACTAGGATCGGATTTTTATCGTCGTCCTACCGGGAGGAATTGAGTCTACATATACGAAAAGTTAATCGTGTATGGTTCAGGGAAATGCTTATCCCGTGGACGTGTATTGATCATTCTTGCTATGTACATGGTGCTAGTGCGTGTCATTAACCGTGAGAGATAATGTTACCATATTCGTATGTTTGGATGGATGTTTATATGTTGATTATTTGTGACCGTTGGATGACTTGGCGTGGTTTATATGTCGAGTTTCTACCTTATCAAGTATATGCTGCTAACGGTGAGATGCAAGCCCTAGTGAGTATATAGTTGCCTAAGGGTGTCTTCCCCGAGTTTGTCTATAATTTGATGCTTACAGTTTATATGTCGAGTCTCCATCTTATCAAGTACATGCCACTTACGGTGAGATGTAAGCCCTAGTGAGTATATGGTTGCCTAAGGGTGTCTTCCCCTAGTGAGTACAGTTTAAGTATGTTATTTGTGATATGGCTGAGAGAACCCGGAGTTACTCACCACTTACTGTGGCGTTAATGTTTTCATGGATGAACAATTTGCTTGGATGGATTTTGCTTGTTGTTTTTGGGTTCGGGTGTGAGTTAGCGGGCGTTGGCCTCGACGATTCACCCCTAGACATTTCTTAGCTAGTTTGCTAAACAACTTTGATATTTGATAACGTTTTGAGAGACTACGTCTCTTTGTAGCATATTATACTTTAGCTTGTAATTATTTGACATTCCTCGTACTTTTCTTTTGGCATGTTAAAAGTTTCAAAAATATCGTATTTTCCGCTATATAAATTGCATGCTTGTTATGTTTTATTTCCGTTGTCGCGAGGGCTGTCACTGCCGGGAAGAAGCAAACGAAGACCAAAAACCCTTCTGTCATGGCTATTAGTCGGCAAGGTCAAGGTGCCGACCGGGAGGGCTGTTTCACCCGGTCTCTTTCGGTTTTTCTCCCCACCCCTCACACATTAGGAACCCTAGTTCTAGTTTTGCTAATCCCCTTTAATTTAGCTTGAATCGTTCCTTACACTATATTTAGCTTTAATCATATATTGGAACATAATTTAGAAAGCGGAATTACTTTTTCACATACGGATTTTACTCTTTCACATACACTTTTTCATAAAATTTCCATAGCATGCCCTTTTACCCTTTTTTCCTAATCATAATCAAGTTAACTCTTTTGTTTACAGTTTCTTAAAAATCCAATCTAATTAATCTATAACCGCAAACAATGGATTATAATTCTTTGACTACTGAACTAATTTTTCGTTTTTAGCAATTATTAATACGTATTATTGAAATTATTAGGTTTACTTTTAATGAAATTAATATGCAAAACAATTATTAATAATTAGGGTTTATGTGTTCTGAAAGGCACGATGGTTTGGCGGTTGCTATGAGCGCGGTGGCTAGGGGGTGGTCCAATGACGGTGGTATATGCAATGTGGGTGCTGCTGCAGTTATGGTGATGCGATGTGGGTGGGGCGTTGGCGAGGAGGGTAGATAGAGTGCTGCGATTAGTTTGTGTCAGAGTCGGGTTGTCGGTTGGAGGTACGACTAGACTGGAGTGGGTGGTGCGAATAGGTGGAGGCTGGCCAGAGTGGTTCGCCTGGTTGTCAGCTGGGATATGGATGACGGTGGTGCCGTGGTGGTGCATATGCTGTCGTACGTGGGGAAGGGAGATGACTGGATTTCATCATCCATGTGTTGTTGTTTGTTTTTCTTTTCTTTTTTCTTACATAATATTAATTAGTTTGTCCGGAGACGATTACATAAAGCTTGGCCGGAGTGACGTTTGTCGGCGACTGATCGGAAGAGTTTACCGGAAATGATGAATGAAAGTGGGGATTGTAGATAGGGGAAAAGAGAAAAAAAAATTAATTGGGTTAGTGAATGAAAAATGACAAGGATAATTTTGTAAAAGTCGTATGTGAAAGAGTAAAATCCGTATGTGAAAAAGCACGTCCCTTTAGAAAGAGTATCATTTAAAAAGCGTTCACTCATAGATTTCAGAGTTAAGCATATCGCACACATAGATTTCTCAAATAATATGTAACACCCTCCATTTTAATAATTAAAATTTAATAATATTTAGTTATTATTAGTTAATCTTAGTTTTAGTTTTAAATTAGAATTTTTGTAGTTGGGTTAAATCTGTGTCTAGTCTGTCGATTCCGAGCCCATATTCGGGTTCTACTCGGAAACTGAAGTGGGTTAAGTCTCATAAATAATAATGGGCCTTTGATTTCCTTCTCTCACCAAATTAAACACAAACTCTCTTATTCCCCTCATTTTTCAGCAAACACAACTTCATCTTCCCCAACATAAACCCTAAACCTCCCTTTTTCCTCTCATAAAGCTTCAAGCTCAAAACCATCATAACTTATTTATTCCTTACTCTTTTTTGTTGTTTCTTCTTGCTTTCTTCCTCTTTTCTATTTCTCTTTCTTTTAAGGTAAGAACGGCTCTCCCTTGTGCAATTTCGTTTTTCTATCTTTCTCAAGGATGTACTTTAGTAATCTTTTTGTGTTTATATTGTAGGAGTAGACCTTCAAGATCCTCATAAAGACTATTTCCTCAATGAAGAAGAGTTAGAAGATTGAAGAGGAAACAACGTAACGTAGACGAGTTACTTGGTGTCACATCTTATGTATTTATGTGTTTTGGATAGATTTTTACATGAAAAGATAACTTCTTTAAGTTATACTAGCGTGAATTGGTAACTACAAATTATGTATTTGTTCGAATTCATCCCATATGCTTAACTTGGCAAATTTATGATAATGATGTTGAATCCATCTTATTATTGGTTAAGCTTATGTTTAATATCTTACATGCTGGTCTCATAGTGATTTAATGATTGTGTGGAATGGTTTGCTACTCATATGATATGTTAAATGATTATTGTTGATGATTATTGTTGATGTTAGTAAGTGATTGGAGTTTTTGGAAGTGTTTAAGTTAAAATTGGTAAAATACGAGCACAGTGGTTTCTAGCCAGCCGACCGGCTAAGAACCCGCTAGATTGAAATTGTGACATTTTGTTGTCATGGCTCTCGGCCGGCTGACCGACCGCCTGCCGACTGGCTGAGAGCACTCCTTTGCCTTTTTGTGTGAAAGTCGGATTGCGGCAGTCTTCTAACTGGTCGACCGAATGGGACCCTTCATTTCCTCAAAATCTAAAGTGTTCTTGGTTCTTAGCCGGGCGAACGACTAAGAATCCCCTGTATCGACGATGGTTTTTATTTTGTAGCCTTGGTTCTAAGCCGGTCGACCGGCCGCCGGTCTAGCCTACCGTCTAAGAACCCCTTCATGCCCTTCCTTGGTTTTCTTATATAAATCCATTTGTTTTGGTTCGTATGGTTAGTTTATGTTAAAATCTCATGCAATGACCCATATGTTTAGTGACGGTTTTTAGTTATGTTACTCACTTGAGTCGGTTATGCTTTGAATAATGGACCGAGTCTTATCTATTGGATGTTTTAAGCTGTCATTTACTGGTTTCACCTCTAAACTCGTTAGACTTGATGTCAGAGCGATAGGGGTACAACTTTAATGCTTGTGCATTGGTTATAGTGGGGATTTGAAAATGCGTTGGTCGACCCGACCGTCAAATCCTTGCGAGGTGGTGTCATTTCAAGTAGCGTACTCGCTTGACATTACTCGATCGTTCATCTCTGTTGGTCTTAATGCCGGAGTATGATAATTTGATTTTCAGACAACCTTTTTGGTTGGCCATACTGCCGAGTTTAGGTACGCTCATTCTCTTCCCGTCTCTGTCGTAGGCCGTACTGCCTGATATGGGGGTACTCTGCTTCTGTTTTTGACCAAGTCTTGAATGTGTGCACGTCTAGCCACATGTCAAATTGGGTACACGTCTTGTCCTGAGAGTCTGGCCAGGTTTAGACTAGGACCGTATTATTATCGTAGTCCTACCGGGAAGATTTGAGTTTAGAGTCGTCTGGACTTACATAGTGCAGATGCTAGTCCGTGTCATTTACCGTGAGAGTGTGTATGCTTATGTTTGACCACATGTTGGATTGAATACTTGATTAATTGGATGCCTATGTTTGGTTTGTATGTCGAGTCCCTAACCTTCTCAAGCACATGGTCACTAATGGTGCGATGAAAGTCAAGGGTGATCCATGTGGTTGCCAAGGGGAGTCTTCCTCGAGTCGATGTCGTACTTATGATATGAATGATGGTTTATATGCCTATGCAATTTCATTGTGAAATATTCTACTTATACTTAACATGATATGTACGTATGCATGATGATATAGGTTTCTCTACTTGCTTATGTGCGTTTTGACGTGATATGGCTTGGAGAACCCCGAGTTACTCCCCACTGACTGTGGCATTCATGTTTAATGAATGAACAGGTTGATTGATGATGCTTCTTTTGGGGTTTACTGATTGAGCTAGCGGGCGTCGGACTTGACCTTTTCACCAATTTTAGGTTGACTCTAGTTGTACTAGACTCACTTGACTTCGTTTTGAGAGACTATGTCTCCGTTGTAGTATTCTTATAAATTTGTTGGTTTGCTTGACGATTCCTCGTACTTTGGCATGCAAAAGTTTTTAAAACTCCGTACTTTTCCACAACATTTATGCATGCTTGTTTGTTTTTATTTCCGCGTTTTTCAAGCGTTGTCACAGTTGGTATCATAGCCCATGACGCTTCCGACGCACACATGTGAACCCTAACCTATATTATAACATGACCCAAAAATAATGAATGAGAGATGGGTAGAAAACTAAGGATTTTGAATGGTAGTCTCGATGTTTATGCTAAGTGTTAAGACTAACCTTAATTTGTTTTATGCCTTGAGAAGATGGTTAGACTGCAACTTGTGGACAATGTCATATTGGAGGCTCTCACCCAAGTTCTTAGTTACCAACAAGATGTGGTCAATGCTAATTCCAACCCTATCCCTAATCCCCGAGAAGACTATCACCAAGGTTGACATGCATGGTGGCTAGTCAAATAGCTAAGAGTAAGACCAAGCCCTATGGAGAAGAACCAGATCCTACCGAACTTTCGGAATGGTTCCGAGAAATGGAGAAAAAATTTGACTTGTATCAAGTACAAGAGGTGGACAAGGTGAGGATTCCCAAGCACTTCCTAGTAAGGGAGGTCGACAATTGGTGGTAAATTACTAGCCCCATGGTCATTCAAGAAGCCAACTTTGGTTGGGAACGCTTCAAGGTACTAGTGGAGGATCGTTTCTATCCAAAGGAACTCAAGCAATAAAGGCTCCAGGTGTAACACCCGGAAATGTACCCTATTTTTCTAGTAGAAATATTTTACGAAAGCTTTTCAGTAAATTTAAGTTTTAAATTAGAATTTTAAGTTCCGAGTCGAATTTAGAATTTCCGAGTTCGTATTTGGAATTTCTGCGAGATTTCATGAAAAAGCCGTCTTAAGTCAAGTTTGACTTTCTTGACTTTGAAAATCGTCTTTGAATTTTTCTCTCATAACTCACACTACTCCCTCCTTAACCTAATATTTCATTTCAACACAAAAATCAAACACACTTTTCTTTCTTCTTCCTTAAGCAACTTTCCCTCTTTGATTTCAATCTTAGAATTGGCGTAGTTTCTTCGTTACTCGATAGAATTTACGTAAGTTTATCTTATTCTTCCTCCCGTACCTCCCTCTATCCGTATTGATAATAAAATTATCGTCTTTCTCGCTTTTTAAGCATTTCCGTCTTTCTCAAGATGAACTTTATTCATCTTTTTACGATCTATTTGTAGGTGGCGACCTCCAAGATCCCGACAAAGACTATTTCCTTATAGAAGAGGAGCTTGACGATCATTAGAGACGCTCAAAGGTAACGGTGAAGGGTTACTCGATATCACTTACGTGTTTTAATTGTTTATATGCTAGAAAATCGTATTAGATTACGATTAGGAAGATTAGAAACCATGCTATGATTAGTAAATGATGTTATGTGATGAATGTTGATGAATTATATTGATTGTTGATGATTATTTGAAGTGTATATGAGAATTGAAATGATTTGGAAATGAATTGGTTAAGTATAAGAGGCTCTCGGGTGAACTGGGGTTCCCTGCCGGTCGACCGGCCGCCGGTCTGCCAACCGGCTGGGAACACTCCAGAAACACCTTTGAAAGTTTGGATTTTTATGAAGGGGAGCTCTGTGCCGGTCGACTGACCGGCCCAGACCTCTTTCCTCTGTTTTTGGTTTATGCCTGTGTTCTGAGCCGGCCCACCGGCCGCCGGTCTCCAGCCCGGCCTGGAACACGGCTGTATATTTTTCTTTTAACTTCTAAAACTCGTGATTTATAATAGTTCGCATGATCGGTTAATCGTATAATTTTACGTAATGTCTTATAATATTCACGTATTGGATATATGATATCTCTTCCGCATGTATCACATGTTTTGTGACGGTTTTTGCTATGTCCCACATTGAGTCGGTTTTTCATATATGTTACGGTTTGAGCACGGTTTTGTATTGTGCTTTGTATTCTCATTCCCTTGGCTACCTTCCCGTTCGTAAGGCTGGAATGTCGGAACGGAGAGGTATCCTACTGCTTAAATGCATGTGTTAGTGGGCATATGACGACGTTGTGGGGAGTTGAACGCGATGCGTTGATCGACCCGGCCGTCAAATGTTGTATACTTGCGAGGTGGTGTTATTTGCATGTAGCGTACCGCATGTTATGCGGCTTGAGCTCGTTTTCCGCCTCTTTCGTGAATTGATCTACCGAATTTGGGGTACTCGGCGTCTAGTGTAAGACCGAGTCTTGGGTGCGAAACGTTTATCCGCATGTCGAATCGGAACACGTTTATTCCGAGATCCTGGCCAGGTTGTAGACTAGGACCGTATTATTAATCGTCGTCTATCCTAACCAGGAGGAAATTAGTGCCATATACGAAATGTGCATCGTGTATTAGTTCAGGGAAATGTTTATCCCGTGATGCCTTTTAATCATACTTGCCATGTACACGATGCTAGTGCAGTGTTCATTTAACCGTGTAGTTTGTCGCTTGAGTCGTCTTTGAATGCGTGATTTCATGATATTGTTCATGGTCATTGCATGATTAGACACCGTCATTGTCTTGGTTCGTGAATGGATGATAATATGTTGGATTTTGTGTAATCATCGCATGACTTGACTGGTTTGTCTGTCGAGTCTAAATCTTATCAATCTTATACCGCTAACGGTGAGATGCAAGCCCTAGTGAGCGTATTCGATTGCCTAAGAGTGTCTATCCCGAGTCTTGGAATAACATGATGGTTACGGAATTGATTTCCATACGATCTTATCATTATATCTCGTATTGCCTATCTATTCTTATTGCAACTCACATGTATATATATATATATCTGCATGCTTTACTTTCGTATTACCTTATGTGTACGTTTGATGTAATATGGCTGGGAGAACCCGGAGTTACTCCCCACTGACTGTGGCATTCATGTTTTTCATGGATGAACAGGTTGCATGCTATGGATTACTTTTTGGATCTGATATTTTGGGGTTCGGGTGTGAGCTAGCGGGCGTTGTCCCTGGAAGTTCACCTCTAGACGATAGTAGCTAGTTTTGTTAAACACTTGTTCTTTGCTAACATTTTAAGAGACCCCGTCTCTTTATTGTATATTCCGTACTTAGTTTGTAATATTTTGACACACCTCGTGTTATTTAACTTGCATGTATAAAAGTTTTAAAAAAACTACCTATTTCCGCATTATAATTCACATGCTTGTTTGATTTATTATTCCGCATTCGCGAGGGTTGTCTCAGTTGGTATCAGAGCTTTGATCGCTCCCGACGCACACACGTGAACCCTAACTTAAACTACTTGACCTTGAAATAATAAATGAGAGAGTGGGTAGAAGTTAAGGATTTTAATTGGTAGTCTTTTTGTTTATGCTAATTGATAGGAGTAACTTAATTTGTTTTTATCTCTTATGAAGATGGTTAGACCGCGTTTAGCTGAGAATATTATGATGGAGGCTCTTGCTCAAGTGCTGAAGAATCAGCAAGATGCCGCTCTAGCTAATGCCAACCAAGTTCACCCTAGAAGGGAGGACAATCAACAAGGTGGCTATGCATGGGTGGCAGGTCAGATTGCGAGGAGTAAGATCGTGCCTTATGGTGGAGAACCGGATCCTACGGAGCTATCCGATTGGTTCCGGGAGATGGAAAAGCAGGTTGATCTTTACCAAGTCCGGGAAGAGGATAAAGTGAGGATTGCAAAGCACTTTCTAGTGCGGGAAGCCGACAACTGGTGGGCTATCACAAGTGCCACTGCAACTCTTGAAGAGGACTTCAACTGGGCTTGCTTTAACGCTCTTGTGGAGGGTAGGTTTTATCCTAAGGAGCTTAAACAACAAAGGCTCAAGGAGTTCATAGATTTTAAGCAAGGCAACCTATCGGCTCAAGATTTTACGACGGAGTTTAATAAGCTCGCTCACTTTGCGCCGAGGCTTATTCGTGATGATGAAGACCGTGCATTCTATTATCGTAATAAGTTGAATGTCGTTCTCCAAAGTAAAGTGAGAAGGGGTACCGCATCCTTTGGAGATCTCTACGATGATGCTTTGTGGGCTGAAAATTCAATGAAGGCCATTAGGGATGAAGCTTTAATGAATAATCCCTCTCCTTCTTATGCTCATAGGCCGAAT
>JAIUZE010003351.1:0-11151 GCA_022085475.1 Heliosperma pusillum | reverse complement strand
TCCATGAATCAGTCAGAAAACAAATTGAGAAGCCCAATGATCTATACAAAAAGAATGCCAAGGTTCCTAAGATCAAGAAAGACTTTGCACCAGGAGACTTAGTATGGATCAACCTAAGGAAAGAAAGGTTCCCTTCCAAGAGAAAGAATAAGCTAGAGCCAAGAGCAGATGGTCCCTTTCAAGTCATAGAAAAGATAGGACCTAATGCCTACAGAATTGATTTACCAGGAGAGTATGCAGTTCATGGGACATTCAATGTTGGAGATCTTAGTCCCTTCTATGAAGACTCTGAGGGAGAGGAAGACACAGGCTTGAGGTCAAGCCCTTTTCAACCTGGGGAGGCTGCAGCAGGAGCTCACCCAAGGGGCATTGATGATCAAGCCACAAGCCAGACAAGCATGACCCCAAGACCCCCTCAGATGGAAGCTCGAGTCACAAGGTCCAAACAACAAGCCATGACAAGCCAAAACCAAGCCAGGCCAAGCCAAGTCATTGAGGAAGATATTCCAGGGCTCATCAAGCCATGCCAAGTTCCAACTCATTCCACATTACCCACACAAGACAGAAACAATGTCAGTCAGAACCAGGCAGACCAGTCAGCAAACCCAGCACCAAGGAGGTACACCAGAGCATCCCAGCCACCCCCACCATGGCCTACCATCAAGCCAACCCCCTAATCAACAAGTTTGTCCAGGATAATCCCTTTTGAAGTCTAGCAAAAACTCAAGTAACAAGCAACCCAAGCTAGAGTCCAATGAACATCAAAGCAGAGAAGGTACAAGTTCAGATTGTGGCTTCCTTTTGTTTAAGTCAACTTGTCCTCATCCAAGGCAGGTTTATATACGTTCTAATAAGAGTGGAGAGTCCCAAGGAGCAGCAAAACACCCAGAGCAAAGCAGCAAGACAACAAGAACAACAGATTTCCATTTCAGGAAAAATCCAAAAACTGCTTTATTGCTTTTTGCATCAGTCTGTTTTGTGTCTTTGTGTCTTTACTAGTTAGTTGTTAAACTCGTCCTCTTGTGAGGCTCTTAATTAGTTAGCTGTTGTAGTAGTTTAAGCCCAAAGTTGGCCCTTAGATGGACTTAACATCCAAGGGTTCACATTGTATCAGCCTCCCTATATAAGGAGAGTCTTATGTATTGTTTTAGGCAGACTTTTATGAATGAATTAACTTGAGAAACCTCTCAAATCTTTCAAACTTGTGCTAAGTGCTGTAGTTTGAGTCAAGCCTGATACATCTTCAAGGTGTCTGATCAGTGTCTTGCTTTGTGAGTCAAGTTAAGTCTGTGCCTTGCTGTGACTAGCTTGCTTGCTGTTTGAGTCTAGTCTAGGGTGTTTGTGCATTGCTGTAACACTTTAAACCTATCTCAGAAACTAGTCTTTGAGTCCCTTCTCTTGTGCCATGCTGTAGGGGAGTCTCTCTAAGTCATATCCTTGAGTTTTCAGTTGAAACAACTCACCCTCTCTAAAACAATATCCATTTCTGCTTGAAATTGTTCTCAGTTTGAGTAAGCCTAATCAAGCATCCCTTAAACTTGTAAACCTTAGTAGTTTACACTCCAAATTGGTTATCAAAGCTTTGGTTGAGAGTCTTAGTGAGTTCATTTTCATAACTACATTTAAAAACACAAAAACAACCCAATGAGTGAAGAGAGAATCACCAACTTAGAGACTATGATAGAAGGCATAACCAGAAGTGTCACACAACTCACAAGGGCTGTGAATGAGGCTCTTGATGGCAATCTTGCCATAGGAGGAAGAGGCAGAGGATGTGGAAGAGGCCAAGGAGGAGGCAGAGGAAGGCCACCTGATGATGAAGAGTATCCAGACTCAGATGACTCAACAAGGAGCAGGGGTTCCATCCACAGGCACATTGACAAGCATCTTAAGGTAGACATCCCTGAGTTTTCTGGTAGTCTTAATCCTGATGATTTGTTAGAATGGTTAAGAGAAGTAGAAAGAATCTTTGAGTACAAAGGATATAATGATTCTAAGTCTTTTAAAGTAGCCATCCTTAAACTGAAAGGCTATGCTTCTCTTTGGTATGAAACCATGAAAGGGTTAAGGGCTAGGGAAGGAAAAGAACCCATCAAATCCTGGACCAAACTGAAAAAGAAACTGTTAGATAAATTTGTTGCTAAGGATTACACCAAGGATCTGTTTATTAAGTTGTCTAAGTTGAAACAAGGAGACAAACCTGTTGAATCTTATCTGAGAGAGTTTGAACAGCTCACCTTGTAGTGTGATATAAATGAGAAACCTGAGCAAAGGATTGCTAGGTACTTAGAGGGTCTAGATAAGAGCATTGCTAACAAGGTTAGGATGCAACCTCTGTGGTCATTTGATGATGTTGTTAACTTATCTCTGAGAATTGAAAAGATAGGGAAGACTAAGTCTGTTACACCAAAACCTGTTAGGTCTTTTCAAACCAGACCTTACAGTGGATTGAGGACCATGGATACCCCTAAGACAGCACCCCCACCTACCTTAGACAAGGGAAAGGGCATCATGGGTCAGAAGCCAAGCACTTCATTGACTGAGAATAGAATTAGGTGCTTCCAATGTCAGGGTTATGGACATTTCAGGAAGGATTGCCCTTCTAAGAAGACCTTAACTATAATGGAGGTTGAGACTTGGGAAAAAGAAGGTCTAGTTGAGTATGAGAGGGATGAGCCTGAGGTTGAAGAAGTGGTGAGTGAGGAGGAAGAGCCTAGTCAAGAGGCAATAGTGGCACTCCCTGACACAGGCCACAGCTTGGTTCTATGGAGGGTAATGCACTCACAACAGATACCTTTGGAGGAGGATCAAAGGTCCCTCATTTTCAGGAGCAGATGTACCATACAAGGGAGGGTTTGTAACCTCATCATAGATGGAGGAAGCTGTACCAATGTGGCCTCAGTTACTATGGTTGACAAGTTGAAGCTAAGTACTCAAGAGCACCCTCACCCCTATAAGTTGAGATGGCTGAGTAAGGGAGCAGAGGTTAAGGTGGACAAGCAATGTATGGTCCCATTCTCCATTGGAAGTGTGTACAAAGATGAAGTGCTGTGTGATGTGGTTCCAATGGATGCCTGTCACTTATTATTAGGAAGGCCATGGGAGTTTGATAAAAGCTCCATACACCAAGGAAGAAGAAACACCTATTCCTTCAAGCATGGGAGCAGGAAGGTGACATTAGCCCCCTTGCCACCACATCAGAAGAGTTATGGGAGTCCCAGTATGGCTGAAGACTTTAGTGGAGTCTTGTTTCTGTCTGAATCAGCAATGGTCAAAGAGTGTAGTGAAGAGCAACCTGTATTAATGCTGCTATCAAAGGAAGTTCAGGAAGGGGAGTCTAAGGTAATCCCTGCAGAAGTTAAACCCCTCATTGATCAATTCAAGGAAGTGTTCCCAGAGGAACTTCCTGATGGCTTACCCCCTTTGAGAGGAATTGAACATCAGATAGACCTTGTGCCAGGGTCTGTACTACCTAATAGACCAGCATATAGGTGTGATCCTAAGGCTACACAAGAGCTGCAGAAACAAGTTGGAGAGTTGATGAGTAAAGGGTTTGTAAGGGAGTCATTAAGTCCATATGATGTGCCTGCATTATTGGTTCCTAAGAAGGATGAGACTTGGAGGATGTGCATAGATAGCAGGGCTATCAATAACATCACAGTCAAGTACAGGTTCCCTATACCTAGACTTGATGACATGTTGGATGAGCTGAGTGGTTCAAGGTTCTTTTCTAAGATTGATTTGAGGCAAGGTTACCATCAATTGAGGATCAGGGAAGGAGATGAGTGGAAGACAACCTTCAAAACAAAGCATGGCCTTTATGAGTGGCTTGTCATGCCCTTTGGCCTGTCAAATGCCCCAAGTACCTTCATGAGATTAATGACAGAAGTGCTTAGACCTTGCCTAGGGAGATTTTGGTGGTATACTTTGATGATATTCTCATCTACAGCAAGAGCAAGGATGATCATTTGAGGCATCTTAAGACTGTGTTTGAAATACTTAAGAAGAGTAAGCTCTTTGGGAAGCTTGAGAAATGCACCTTTATGACTGAGGAAGTCAAGTTTCTAGGATATGTGGTGTCTGGTAGAGGCATTTCAGTTGATCAAGACAAGATCATTGCAGTTCAGTCTTGGCATGTTCCTAAGAATATCACAGAAGTAAGAGGGTTTCATGGCCTAGCATCTTTCTATAGGAGGTTCATTAAAAACTTTAGCACTATTGCAGCACCCCTCACTGAATGTATGAAGAAAGGAGAGTTCACTTGGACTGAGAATGCCTTGCAGGCTTTCAAATACATGAAGAAGCTCTTGTGCAGTGCACCTATCCTCAGGTTACCTGATTTTAATTGCTTATTTGAGGTTGAATGTGGTGCAAGTAGAGTGGGAATTGGAGCTGTCCTTATACAAGAGAAGAAACATGTAGCTTATTTCAGTGAAAAGCTAAGTGGAGCCAAGCTGAGCTATTCTACATATGATAAGGAGTTCTATGCTCTTGTCAGGGTTCTAAGGCATTGGAGTCACTACCTGAAGCCCAAGCCTTTTGTCTTACATTCTGATCATGAAGCATTGAAGTACATAGGAGGCCAGCATAAGCTCAGTCACAGGCATGCCAAATGGGTGGAGTTCCTCCAGTCATTCACCTTTTCTAGCAAGTACAAAGAAGGAAAACAAAATGTGGTAGCTGATGCATTGTCTAGAAGATACACTCTGCTATCAACCATGGAGCAAAGGGTTCTTGGATTTGAATTCATGAAGGATATGTATCAGGAAGATCCAGACTTTGCAGAGGATTGGTTAGCACAGAAAGAGGGTACAAGGACCATTGATTCACCCTACACTCTACAAAATGGATTCCTGTTCAAAGGAAACAAGCTTTGTGTTCCCAGAGGTTCTTATAGGAGTCTATTGATCAAGGAAGTGCATGGAAGTGGCCTTGGAGGACACTTTGGGGTTCAGAAGACTGTGGACATACTGCAGGATCAGTTTTACTGGCCTAAGATGATGGGAGAAGTCCAAATAGTGCTCAGAAGGTGTGGAGTTTGTCAAAAAGCCAAGAGTTCATTTCAGGCAGGACCTTACACTCCCCTACCAGTCCCATGTAGGCCTTGGGAAGATGTAAGCATGGATTTCATAGTAGCATTGCCTAGGACAACAAGAGGGAAAGATTCTATCATGGTGGTTGTGGATAGATTCAGCAAGATGGCACATTTCATTGCCTGTAAGAAGACTGAAGATGCTGTGAGTGTGGCAGAGCTATATCTTGATGAGGTGGTGAGGTTACATGGAGTTCCAAGGACTATTGTATCTGACAGAGACACAAAGTTTATGAGCCATTTCTGGAGAACATTGTGGAAGCTGCTTAATACAAGGTTATTGTTCAGCACCTCCCATCATCCTCAAACAGATGGGCAAACTGAGGTGACCAACAAGACCTTGGGAAGGATCTTGAGGTGTATAGTCAGCAAATCTCTCAAGGATTGGGACTTGAAGTTGGCTCAAGCAGAGTTCTCTTTCAATAGAGCTCCATCAGCAGCCACAGGCCACTCCCCCTTTGAAGTGGTCTATGGTACTAACCCCTTAATGCCTTTGAGTTTGTCTAATGTGTGCAGGTCAGAGATCCACTATGATGCCAAGAAAAGGGTGGAACAAATGCTAAAACTCCATGAATCAGTCAGAAAACAAATTGAGAAGACCAATGATCTATACAAAAAGAATGCCAAGGTTCCTAAGATCAAGAAAGACTTTGCACCAGGAGACTTAGTATGGATCAACCTAAGGAAAGAAAGGTTCCCTTCCAAAAGAAAGAATAAGCTAGAGCCAAGAGCAGATGGTCCTTTCCAAGTCATAGAAAAGATAGGTCCTAATGCCTACAAAATTGATCTACCAGGAGAATATGCAGTTCATGGGACATTCAATGTTGGAGATCTTAGTCCCTTCTATGAAGACTCTGAGGGAGAGGAAGACACAGGCTTGAGGTCAAGCCCTTTTCAACCTGGGGAGGCTGCAGCAGGAGCTCACCCAAGGGGCATTGATGATCAAGCCACAAGCCAGACAAGCATGACCCCAAGACCCCCTCAGATGGAAGCTCGAGTCACAAGGTCCAAACAACAAGCCATGACAAGCCAAAATCAAGCCAGGCCAAGCCAAGTCATTGAGGAAGATAGTCCAGGGCTCATCAAGCCATGCCAAGTTCCAACTCAGTCCACATTACCCACACAAGACAGAAACAATGTCAGTCAGAACCAGGCAGACCAGTCAGCAAACCCAGCACCAAGGAGGTACACCAGAGCATCCCAGCCACCCCCACCATGGCCTACCATCAAGCCAACCCCCTAATCAAACAAGTTTGTCCAGGATAATCCCTTTTGAAGTCTAGCAAAAACTCAAGTAACAAGCAGCCCAAGCTAGAGTCCAATGAACATTAAATCAGAGAAGGTACAAGTTCAGATTGTGGCTTTCCTTTTGTTTAAGTCAACTTGTCCTCATCCAAGGCAGGTTTATCTAAGTCCTAATAAGAGTAGAGAGTCCCAAGGAGCAACAAAACATCCAGGCAAGGCAGCAAGACAACCAGAGCAACAGATTTCCATTTCAGGAAAACTCCAAAAACTGCTTTATTGCTTTTTGTTCAGTCTGTTTTGTGTCTTTGTGTCTGTATTAGTTAGTTGTTAAACTCGTCCTCTTGTGAGGTCCTTAATTAGTTAGCTGTTGTAGTAGTTCAAGTCCAAAGCTGACCCTTAGATGGATTTTACATCCAAGGGTTCACATTGTATCAGCCTCCCTATATAAGGAGGGTATTATGTATTGTTTTCAGTAGACTTGATGAATGAATTAACTTTGAGAAATCCCTCAAATCTTTCAAACTTGTGCTAAGAGCTGTAGTTTGAGTCAAGCCTGATACATCTTCAAGGTGTCTGATCAGTGTCTTGCTTTGTGAGTCAAGTTAAATCTGTGCCTTGCTGTGATTAGCTTGCTTGCTGTTTGAGTCTAGTCTAGGGTGTTTGTGCTTTGCTGTAACACTTTAAACCTGTCTCAGAACTAGTCTTTGAGTCCCTTCTCTTGTGCCTTGCTGTAGGGGAGTTTCTCTAAGTCATATCCTTGAGTTTTCAGTTGAAACAATTCACCCTCTCTAAAACAACATCCATTTCTGCTTGAAATTGTTCTCAGTTTGAGTAAGCCTAATCAAGCATTCTTAAACTTGTAAACCTTAGTAGTTTACACTCCATGTAGGGCTGTACACCGGTCCAAACCCGACCCTGCCCGGACCGGACCGGCTCAGACCGGGGACCGGCTGACTCTGATTTGCTGACCCGCAGACCGGACCTTGGGGCTTGGGGACCGGACCGAGACCGACCCTTAGGTCCGGTCCAAAACCGGATGATAACCCTGACCGGCAATCAAATGTGTAACTGCCCCTTGATTTTTTTTCATTTGAATTCGTCAAAAGTAACTGCCCCTTTATTCTCACATTGAGTGAGCAAATCAATGTTAAGACATTTATGCCCTTTATTCGTCAAAATCAACGGCTGACTCAATGTGAGAATAGTGTTCAAATCAATCAAATGTGTACGTAAACAAATAATATAGCGTCTTATGCCCCTTGCCGCCTTATATAAACTTATTAAAAACAATCTCTCATAGTCTTAAAAATAACAAATAATATACCAAAATCAATGAACTAATTCAACTAATCAAGTATTCAAGTGTCTAATAAAAAACTTTAGAAATTAGAACTATCCGATCGATCTACGATCCTTCAAATCTTCAATGATAAGCAACGTCGAAGACTTCAAAGTCCGAAAAATCGTCATGGTCCGTCAACAATTGTTGTATTCTCCAACTCTTGTCAAAATAAATAAGAAGTTTAAAATACTAACCAATAAGTCTATTTAAAAAAATTAGTGATACACATACACTAATAAGTAATAATAATACTAATATATATATTTAAAATAACTTATAAAAGATGAGTAGCTGACCTTGTTCAAATTTTTCTAATTCTTTCAACTTGTCCTCCACGTTAAGTCCACTTTCGTCTCTCGGACGAATCCAATCTTGGGTACATAAAAGCGCTTCCACAAGCTTTATTAACATAAGATAAATAAAATATAAAACGATTATGATATGACTAACACAAAATAAGTTGTATAAAAGTAATGGTAAGAAAGAATTTAATTAGAGATCACCTTAGAAGACAAAGAACTTCTAAATGGAGTGAGGTGACGACGACCGGCACTAAATGTGGATTCTGAGGCTACCGTAGAAATAGGCATTCCCAAAACATCACGAGCCATGCGTGCTAAAATTGGATACCTATGACCATTTAATTTCCACCATGTCAATATATGACACCCTTGCTCATGTTCACCAGGCATCTCATCCAAATACCTATCAAACTCGGACTTAGAATATCCACCACCATTACCTCTTAGCCGAACTTGCATTTCAATGGATTTTTTGAAATCTAATAAGTCATCTTGTCCAACGGTAGACTCTAAATCGTCATTTTGAGTAGTAGAAGAGCCATACAATCGCCTATACTCATCAAAAAGATCAATTGCTTTTTTGTACACTTCATCTTTCAACTTCTCATCTTTAGGTGCCCCATATATACGAGTGAAAGCAAATTTTAATCCCACTAACTTCACTGTGGGATCAAGAATAGCACCCATATATAGTAACACATTCATTTTCTCCACATCCCCCCAATACTTGTCAAATTTCTCCTTCATCGTAGATGCCATAACTCTAAAATCCACATTATTGCTTTTACCCCACTTATTTAATTGTTCAAGGACACGAGCAATGTAGAAAAAAGTAGAATTACTAGAAACATACAATGAACCAGAAACGTCATCTGTCAAGACTTTAAAATCTTCCAAGAATTTTACCAATGATTCTACAACAAGCCAATCATAATCGCTAGGACAACCTGAATTTTCAATTGTCTCTTCAATTAGATTGCCATATTCATCTACATACTCAACACTTGAATCAAGGTCATCACCACGGGGATTAATCGGAACATCAATATCACCAAATGCATCCTTATATTTCAAGGCAGTATTTAACATGGTAAATGTAGAATTCCATCTAGTAGGACAATCAAGAGATAACTCTAACTTATATATTGTATACTTGCGAGCACATTGTTTGAAGTATTGTTTCCTATTTGGGGAGCTCAAAGCAAACTTAACCGCATACCTTACCTTATTTATGGACTTTTTATTCACTTTCAACCCATCCCATACAATAAGGTTAATTATGTCGGCTGCACATCTCACATGCATATAATTCCCTCTAGCGACTAAGTTTTGCTTCCTTTGAAGAAGGTTTTTCAATTCTACACATGCCGTGTCGTTTGAACTAGCATTATCAACTGTCAAGGTGAACACTTTATGCTCCAACCCCCATGATTTAAAGCAATCCTCAAGAACATTAGCAATATCTTTACCCTTATGACTATAGATCGGGCAAAAGACAATGATATTCTTATGATAGGTCCAATCATTATCAACAAAGTGGGCAGTTAAACACATATAATTGATTTTTTGAATGCTTGTCCATGTGTCAGTGGTAAATGATACTCTTTGACATGACTTTATAAACAGCTCTTTTAGTTTTGCCTTTTCATCCAAGTAAAGTTGGTAAACATCTCGAGCAATAGTAACGCGGGATGGAATTTTAAAGGAAGGACAAGTTACAGTCATAAGACGGGTAAAACCGGGTTTTTCAACAAACCTAAATGGCAACTCATCAACCACAATCATATAAACCACAGCTTCCCTAACCTTGTTCAAATCCAAAGTCCAACCCCTTAGATGACCTTCCCCGTCGTTACCAAATCTATCAAAAACTAGCTCAGTTTGTTTCCCTTTTGATTTATTTATAGGGGCATCAGGATTAGCAGGACAATTGTTCCAATGATTTTTTATATTTTTTGAACCATTTTTATTACCATCCGACGCAAATGTTTTATTCTCACAATAAATACATTCAGACCTTCGCTTACCATGTTCCATGTAATCACGAAAATGCACCCAATAACCAGCTTTCCTATTAACTTTGATATATTCACGCCCTTCAACTGGAGGTCGAGGGTGTAACAAAGCATTCCGTGATTGCTCTTTAGGTTCCGATATATAATCATCGTCACTTACATGAGTTTCATCACCGTCTAAATTGACGCAAGATCTTCTTCTTTTGTGTATTGTACTCTCCATCTACAAAATATAATTCAAAATTTATTTAATTACGAATTACGATAATGAATAATGATACTAACACGCAGAAAACATTACACACTACACAATAATAATCAATGGTACACCGTACACGTATGATTGTATGAATAAAAATCAGCCGAACTGCCGTACATCCATTCTCAAATTCATGATATACTAACACACTATCAGACAATCAGTACATCACTAAGCCACTAACACACACTATCAGACGATTAATATAATTCATGATACACTAACACATGACAGCACTACAGTCTACAGACTACAGCAGACAGCAGTACAACACACTATACCCACTAACAGACTACTACACGTCTACACTATACCCACTAATATTATTTGTATGAATAAAAATAATGGTACAGCCCTAGTCAGCCGTACACTATACCCACTAATATAAGTTATACCCACTTTGAGTCTTTGACAGTACTTTAACAGTACACTAAACTATCATAATATTGAATTCAAGTTCTAATTATCCAAGTTCTAAATTCTAATCATCCAAGTTCAAATTATTCATGTAATTATATCATACAAGAAAACAATATATAACCAAAATATACTAATATTGAATTCAAAAGAAGAATACCTATAAATATTGTTGGAGTTCTTCACAAATAAAGAGGTTGGAGATGAAAAAAAGAAAGAAACGTATGAAGGTATGATTGTATGAATGTATGAATGTGGAGGTAGTAAGGGATTAGGGTTTAATATAAATAATAAATCATAATAACTTTATTTCCTATTTATGAGAAGGTAGTTTAAGAGGTAAAGATTTAATTGGATTTTGGAAGATTAGAATTTGGAAAGTTGGAATTTGTAAATTTGGAAATATGACGTCCGGTCCATCCACCGGGTTCACCGGGTCGACCCCGGTTTAGACCGGCTAGGACAGGTGGACCGGTTCT
>JAIUZE010003350.1:0-13311 GCA_022085475.1 Heliosperma pusillum | reverse complement strand
AAAATGATAACAATACAATACAGAAAATGATCTAGGGATCGGGGTTCACATGCTAATCAATTTAAAAGCAAAGTTGATTACGGGTTTAGAAAAATCATAGTTGTCCGAGTCTTTAAATGGTATATTCCTTTCAGATTCATACCGATTTTTTAACGGGTCCCAACGTCTTCTCAGCCTTGCTAGGTCATTAAACTATTCTTGCCAGTCCTTTAATTTTCATCTCGACTCTCGCCCTTGAGACGGAAATTGACAAGTACAAACAATTGTTTATGGCCATTAAACAAAGTCTATCACGAGATTCAAGCAAGAAATAGAGACAACAAACAACGATTCTATCGGAATCAATTTATACTTATAAATTAATTAGACATGTTAACCCTTCCCCTAGAACAAAGATTACTTATGCATGATTAACAATGAAAGGGAAACTAAGATTATAAAACTAAGAATGGTAAACATGATAAAGGAAATACTAAAAGAAAATGAAACTATAATGTAAAAACAAGAATAAGGATTACCGGAAAGGATGAGCAAAGATTGAAATGGAATAAGAAGTTGAATAGGAAATGCAAACCCGGAAACTTGAATTCCAATTACACGTAGAACCATACAATTGAAGAAAACTTAGAACTAAACTAGACTAGAGAAAACTAAAACTAAACTAAACTAAGAAGGATGAGAGAAAGAAGAAAAACTAAACTAAAGAGAGAAGTGTTTTTTGTACATGTTAGTTGTGTGTGATGCATAGGCTATTTATAGGGTTGAGAGCCTGCCCAAATGCGTCCGGATTCATACCCTCGACAACCTAATAAAGCACTCCATTAAGGCTTGGTAGAAGAAGAGCCAAGAAGCGTTCATCAGCAGACATACCCGATCGGGTTCACCACATACCTGATCGGGTAAGTTGCAATCTTGGTCAATTGACTTTCGTTTCATCTCCTTTGGCCTATGACTTGACTTCCATTATCCCCCTTGACCTCTTGAGTCGGGTTTGTTGATAGGGTTTGACGTAAAATGATGATTTCTTCGCCTAATTGATCGATCTTTTGACAACCGCGAAAATGTCTTTACTTCTTCTTCCTTTTTTATTAGTGAACCTTCTTGGAATGCCTTTGACTTGGTCAAGCTCGCTTCTCAAATCGTCAGGTTCTAGGCAAATGCTCAGAAATATATAAAAAGGGCGTAGAAACGTCACTTTCCCTACAAAACAGGTTAAAACATGGAATTCGCCTAGAAGACGATATTAGCTCACAAAATGGCTTAACAAAGCACAAATGACATACAAACCGAGCTAAATTGGGGATTAAAATCATACAAATATTCACTTATCAAACTCCCCCAAGCTAAACCCTTGCTTGTCCTCAAGCAAGCATACAATAACAAACATGACAAGGACAAGGGCGACGAGCAACAATCAATCCAACCAAATGCAAATCCTATCAAGTAGCTTATGAAACACATCCCGAAACAACGTGGGCATAGGGAAAATGCAAAACATGGTTGAGATTTACATAACGGCGCAGCATAAGGAACATCAAATAGACTTTTCGGCTCTTGCATGATCTTTTGACAATGGACTCTCACGGTGCACTCAACACTCAAATTTTTTATATAAATCAAGGAAATATTATTTTATATTTGAGTGGCACTCTCCTATCTACGACTCATGAGAATGCGCCCGCAATCTAATATGGTAAACATTCCAAAACTACAAGTCAAAACAATCATGAAAAGCATAGAAAGAAGCCAAAAGCAAGAAGAAGGCTATGGGAGATGGGTAACAAAGTGGACAAATGAATTATGGTAATGTGGAGCTAAGGTCAAGCTAGCAACATACCAATTATGCAAGGATGCTCAATGAAAACTCGGAACCATTCCCAAGAAAATAAAATTAAGCCAAAAATAGCAAATTGGCTTATACTCATGGCAACACAAGAGTGAATTTCCCAACTTTTTCAATTTCGGATCATGGAAATAACACTCAGAACTTCTTGTTCTTTTCATAAA
Organism: Heliosperma pusillum; assembly: GCA_022085475.1. Lineage (NCBI taxonomy): Eukaryota > Viridiplantae > Streptophyta > Magnoliopsida > Caryophyllales > Caryophyllaceae > Heliosperma > Heliosperma pusillum. The sequence continues at coordinate 11,304 of JAIUZE010003350.1, read as the reverse complement.
CCATTTTTTTTTACTTTTCAATACGTGCTTCTTTCTTTCTTTTCATTCTTTCATATTCAACATCATTTTTTTTTTTTCATTTCTTTTTTTTCATTCCGTTTTTTTTTGAACTCTTTTTTTTTTTCTTTTTCTTTTTCTTCGGCACGGCAATCAGTAATTCCGTCCAATCAAGATCACTTTGACATAACTTTGAACAATATCCCAAATAAGCACCCAAACACAAACGGTATAGCTACTAACTTAACAAGGTAGGCAATATTTTTACATGTAGCTAATGAAATGTGAAACAATGTGAAAAGGGGCTAAATTTAGGCAATGGATTCAAAGTGAATGGCTTCAAATGCTTTTTAAATCATGAATTTAATGCTCACTAGAAATGGAATGAAAACCATACTTGTGCGTTTTTGATGTGACGCAAATCATAAGGAGAAACTACCCACACTTAATTGGGATCGGGTATAGATGTACCGATCACTGGAGGCTCTACCTTACCGTATATGTAGTTTGCCAAAGTCAAGATCAAGCCTAATAAATCTAAAATCAATCCCTCACCCACTGTGCACAAGACATCCCCATGTATGCAAAATCCCGTCAAAAGCGTGAAACATGGGCTAAAAAGCTACAATAAGGGAAATGCATTGAGGAATGACATTATGCACAACACAATTGGGTGGACAAAACACACAACTTTTATTAAAAAATTTTTAATTTTTTGATTTTTTTGGATTTTTCAAATTTTTCAAATTCAATAAACAACTAGACTAAATAAACAAAGACACAAACTAAATCCCTCCCCCAAGCTAGAATAACACATTGTCCTCAATGTGCGAAACGGGTTTAAGCGCAGAAAACACAAGGAAGGACAACATTACCAACAAAGGAATGGGGGACGACTCAACAAAATGGTAAAGAAAGAAAAGAAAACATACAACCGTGCAGCAGCTCCCCCAAGCTAGCTTGAAAACGGGGCAAAGTACAACCCAAGCACCAAAGTACCTGTGATGAACAAGCTACTACAATACTAGATAAAATTATTGTCTTATTGTCAAAGCTATTAGAACCAAAACCAAATGAATTATTTAAAAATTAACATTATTAAATTGTCCAACAAAAATAATTTATTTCATAACAAAAATATAATAAAACACGGGTTGCCTCCCGCGAAGCTTTATTTAAATGTCTTGCTAGACTCTTTATTAATGAAAATCATTCTTTGTGCCTTAAAAAGCATGTCAATGCCCTTAGAAGTCGATCATATACCTGCGCATAAGCTATACAAAAACATATGTAAGCAATTGACAAGATATAGGCATGAAATATTGAAGGTAAGAATTGATATATCTTATCATTGTGCGCATGACAAACTTCATAGATGACCACTGAACTGCTCCACTCGTCAGTGAGAGATGGAGTGAAATGTTTAAGATCATGGAACAAACAATTAGTTCCCAAAATATCATTAGTGGACTCTAATTGGGGGTAGGGTGAATCAAAGGAGTGGGAATCAAAAATGGGTGGTTGATCCCACTTAATTTCAAGGCTAGGTTCACAAAACCCAGTATCATTTTCAAATAAATCTGGAATATCCTTAGCGAAGGCATTTTCAAAGAAATCTGATGACTCGATCGACGACTCTCCATTGGAGTCACAAATGGGCTTAACAACATCCTTGTCTAAAGTCTCGACTACCATATGGTCAATATCAATAATGGGGGTCTCAAAATTGTCAAATGGAACGACACTAGAGTGACTTTCAATAGAAAAGGTTGGACCATCATCATCGTCATCTATTAATTCATATGATTAGGGAGAATTAGACTCACATGGGGGGCATGAAAAAGCATAGGAGAAATTAGACTCACATGGGGGGGCTGAAAAAGCATAAGGAAAATTGATTGGCTTACTTCTTTTAAACGCGGGTTCTTCCTTTTGCCCTTTGAGCATTTGAACTTGAGCCATGATTTTATTGAGTTGCTCTTGGATTCTCAACCGCCGGTGCGTTTCTTCCCTTGATTGGGATGCCATAAAGTTCAAGAAAATCCAAAGTTCCTCTCCTCTCTTCTGATAAAGACTTTCATCACTCAATTGCATAACCAGGCTACGACACTCAATGAGCATTCCATCACTTCAACGATATCTCGGGAAACTGACGGTTTTTCTGACGGAAAAACAATTCCGTCAGTAATTTATTATGACTGACGGACTACTGACGGAAAACTGACGGAAAAATAAAACTGACGGATTATTCGTCAATAGCCGTCAGTAGAAAATGGCGTGTTGACTAAGTCAAAGGCGACAAAATTCACTGACGGGTACTGACGGAAATTCCGTCAGTAAATACTCCCACTGACGAAAATTTCGTCAGTAAAATGGGAGAGTACTGACGGAATTTCCGTCAGTATGTAATAATATCATAGTCAATTAAGGCCCAGTCAAACATAGATCCTGACGGAAATTCCGTCAGAAAGTGTTTCGAAATCTCGGTAAACTGACAGATTCCTGACGGAATTTCCGCCAGAAATTATCTGTTTATGTAAAAATCGCACGAAGAACTCCGTCATTCTTCATTCATTTTTTCCCCAAAACCTAACCCCCAAATCAATTAAATCCCCATTTCCGACCACCGGCTACCTTACTACCACCGGCTAACTTCCTCCGGCTACCACTTTCCGACCACCATATCCTTGGTAAGTTTAATTAACTATTTCATTCTCTCTTTTTTCTCCTTTTGTTAATTTATATGTTGCTTATTAGTTTTTTGTTGTAGATCCGACGACCACCACTAGCTACCTCCGACCGTCGACCACCACTAGCTACTTGTCGCCGCCGCATCTTGTCGGAAAGTGTTTGTTTATTTTCATTCTTAGGTAATATATTTACCTTTATTTTAATTTCGCCCTCCGTCTTAATCATTTGTTTGTCTTTAATTGACGTAGGATAGTAGCCATTATTTTTTTTGTTAATGAAATTTTTGTTGTTAATTTAATTTCGCCTTCCGTCTTAATTATTTGTTTGTCTTTAATTGACGTAGGATACTAGCCATTATTGTTTTTGATAATGAAATTTTGGTTGTTGTTAATATAATTTCGCCCTGCGTCTTAATCATTTGATAATAAAATTTTTGTTGTTGTTAGTAGCTAGTTATTACATGTGTTTTGTCTTCCAAGAAGATGTGGTTGTCAATAGTCAGTCAATTTCACCAATTTTGGTGGAAGAGACACAAAGTGAGGATGAATATGAAGTGGTTGTTGAAAGGGGTGAAGGGGAGTATGACAAGGACATCGGTGATGAAGAACAAGAAAAAGATGATGTAGATGAAGAAATTCAACTAGTACAAAATGAGGAAGATGAGGAAGAAGTCGGTATACTTTTTTCAGATGATGAAAGTTTGTTGATTTGTAGTGATAGTGATAGTGAGGGTCACTAGTTAATTGTAATCTATTTGTCAAAATACAATTATAATAAAATTTGAAACTTTGCATTGTAATTCAAAAAGTTCGCTCACGGTTTTTATATATTGAACTACCTAACAATTTCCATTGTATATAGCTTTTACTTATGGCAGGTGGCTTTATCAGACGAATCATAGGTAGCACTAGTCGTTCTCGTCGTGCTGATGATGAGCGGAACGAGGAGGATGCTGCCTTTCACGAGCAGGAGCAGGAGCAAGAGCAGGTGGCAATCCCGACGACACAGTAGGAGAGTACGCGGATTATTCTGTCTCGCAATCCTGACATAGGCCAGTGGTAAGTGTCTAATTAATATATAGAATACTTTTATTATCGCAAACTTTATTTTATTATCACTTTTACGCTAACTTTTATTATCTTTTATTATCGCGTTCGTTCTAATATGTATCTTTTTCAGGTGGGACGACAACCCGATCAAGCAATACATTACTTGGTCTTTTATTCGTAACATAGGCCGAGAATAATTCACCAAATGGAGTGAAGCGAGCCACTACCAGCGTAGGCGTATGTGGGATTACTTTCAGGTATATTTTATTACGGTTCTATCTATTACTTTCAAAACGTGTAGTTATACAATTTCAGCAATTACTAACAAGTTGTTTATGATGAAATAGAATCATGTGAACTCGGTCGATCCGAACTACGACCCGAAGCCCGAATGGCAGAAACAGGTCACGAGGCGGATTACCTCACTTGTTAATGGCCTCAAGTATAACAAAAATAGGCCGGATTGGGTGCCTGAAACTTGGTGGGAAAATATTTGAAATAGGCCCGAAAGCGATCCCGGATTTGCCAAGAAGTCTAACATAAACAAGGTTAATAGACGGTCAGGTGGCGAGAAAGCTTTGGGCACCCATACTCTAGGCCGGAAGAGTTGTTCTGATGCGTTTAAAGAATTGGTAAGTCCTTTATTTTTTTTACTTCACAAATTGCATATTAATTATGAAGGATTAATATTGCCGATATATCACTTAATGTTTTTATACTACTTTCAGGTTGATCCTACGCCGTACAAATTGTTTGAGAAAACAAAAAAAAAACAAGAAGGGCGAGTGGGTTAATCCTAGAGCTGTTAAGACAAACGTAAAGTTGTCTAATAATTACTAAGAAGTTTTTTTTTATATCCAATTTTAATACTCTTTATTAGCTTCGTTTTGTTTTGATTACTTAATGTTTTTAATTATATAATTTTTTTTTGTTGGTTCAGGAAGCTTACACCGAGGAGATGAGTCAGCCAACGCCAACTGGCGAGACTCCAGACGAATTCCGTGCATTCTACAAAGCGGTAGATGGATTCGATAGGAAGTCGAGGCTCTTCGGGATTGGAGACAAGGGGAAAGAAGTGTGGTATGATCCACCTTGCAACAAAAGTGCACGCGCATCTTTCTCCTACAATCCTACAGATTACACTCGATTCGCAAGTGAGAATACTCAAATGAAGGAGCAATTGAATGCACTTGCGAATGAACGAGAACATGAGAGAGCCGCCCGACTTGCCCTTGAAGCACAAGTACGGGCCAATCAACAACAAATGGAGAGCCAAGCCGCGCAAATGGCAGCCATGCAAGCGGCTATGATGAGATTTCTTCCCCCGGACTTGTGCAACAACTTCCCTCCTCCACGTCCAAGAGATGACAACGTGGACTGTGACAACCCTCGCGAATTCGGAAATATAAAACATACAAGCAAGTGAATTATATAGCGGAAATATGAAGTTTTTAAAACTTTTATACATGCAAGAAGAAAATATACGAGGAGTGTCAGATGTTACAAACCAAATACAAAATACTACAAGAGACGTAGTCTCTCAAAGTGTTAACAAAAACAAAGTTATTAGCAACTAGCTAAAAACGTCTAGAGGTGTTTCATCCAGGGACAACGCCCGCTAGCTCACACCCGAACCCAAAATATCATAAGCAAAAAGCCATCCATGCAAGCAACCTGTTCATCCATGAAAAACATGAACGCCACAGTCAGTGGGGAGTAACTCCGGGTTCTCCCAGCCATATCACATTAAACGTACATAGAAGGAAATACAAAAGTAGAAGCATGCATATATAGATATACATGTGAAATACGATAAGGATAGATAGGCAATTCAATATATAATGATAAGAGCATAAGGAATACAAATCTGAATCCATCATGTTATACAAAGACTCGGGGAAGACACTCTTAGGCAACCGAATACGCTCACTAGGGCTTACATCTCACCGTAGCGGTATAAGTTTGATAAGATTGAGACTCGACAAACAAACCATGCCAAGTCATGCGATGATCACAAATAATCAATCATATTATCATCCATTCAAACATACCAATACATTGACGATGCCAAGTCATGCAATGACCATGAATAATCAATCATGAAATCACGCAATCAAAGACAACGACACAAGACGACATCTCTCACGGTAAATGAAACGCACTAGCACCGTGTCCCAGCAAGTATGATTAAAAGGCATCCACGGGATAAAACATTGCCCTGAACGCATACACGATGCTACATTTCGTATATGTAGGCTAATTTCCTCCTGGTAGCACGACGATAATAATACGGTCCTAGTCTAAACCTGGCAGATCTCGGAAGGATAAACATTTTCCGATTCGACATGCGATGACGTTTCGCATCCAAGACTCGGTCATCAAGACGCCGAGTACCCCAAATTCGGTTAGAACAATTCACGAAAGAGGCGGAAAAGGAGACACAAGCCTCATAAAAAGCGAAACGCTACATGCAAATAACCAACTGCAAGTACACAACATTTGACGGCCGGGCGATCAATCACGCATAGCGTTCGCCTCCCAACAACGTCGTCGTATGCCCACTAACAAGCATAAGCAGTAGGATACCCCCGTTCGACATTCCAGCCTTACGAACGTGGAGGTAGCCAAGGGAATGAGAGTAAAAAGCACAAGACAAAATAGTGCTCAAACCGTATCATTTGTAAAAACCGACTCAAAGTGGAACATACCAAAAACCGTCACAAAATATGTGATACAAGCGAATGAAATATCATATATTCAAAACATTAATATTATAAGTCAGTACGTAAAATTATACGATAAACGAACGATCGGAATTATTATAAATGAAAACCGTAAACAAAATTCACAAAGAACATCCAGCAGGTGCCAGCCGGTCAGGTGGACCGGCTGCCGGTCAACCGGCTTAGGCCATAAGTCAAGTGAAAACCAACATGAAAAAGCAGCATGTCCCAGCCGATCAGGTGGACCGGCTGCCGGTCACCCGGCTGAGGACCAAGGCATATGAGAAAATCAAAGGGAAAGTGATATAAGCATGATATAAATTTAACATTGGTAAACATGAAACAATACATGATTACATAAGCATTAGACCAAGTTTAAGAAGCATAGTAAATAGGAAACATAGATCTTATCTCAAAACAACAAGTTTGGAAACTAACTAAAACAAGGGTCCACTTCAAACGGTCATAACTAGAGTTCTAGAAATGCAAATGAATAAATTCAAAGTCAAGGTGATAGCTTATCCTCTTACGGTTCCAACGATAGGTCACAAGCCCAAAACAAGCAAGTAACGAAGGAGATATGATCATTCTACAAAAAAGGGTCGGTGCAGTGAATTCCCAGCCGGTCAGGTGAACCGGCGGCCGGGTACCCGGCTGAGACAACATCAACCCGTGAGCAACATACACATTTCTATCATTTCCAATTCTCATAATCTACTTCTATTAACTATCAACAATCAATATTCATCATCAACAATCATCAACTAACAACAATCATCATCAATAACATGAATCCTAAGCTTACTAATCGTATTCTAAATACGAATTCTAACATATAAAGCATGTAAAACACGTAAATGATATCGAGTAACCCTTCACCGTTACCTTTACGCGTCTTCAAACGATTTCTAAAAAGTCTCCACCTACAATTAGATAACAAAAGATGAATATCATTCACCTTGAGAAAGACGGATAATTTAAAAAGCGAGAAAGACGGTAATTTTATTACCAATACGGATAGAGGAAGATAAGAGGGGAAGAATAAGACGAACTTACGTGAATTTGGGCAAGAAACGAACTAGTTACGATGATTATAAGCTTGGATCAAAAATGGAGGCAAGGTTTTGGTTTTCTTAAGGAGGAAGAAATGTTGAGTTGTGTTTGTGTGAGTATGAATTAGGTTAGGAGTAGTATGAGGGAGTATGAAGGAAAAAGTCAAGAAAAAGTCAAAGTCGCCTTAAGACGGGATTCACATGGAATCTCGCGGAAATTCCAAATACGAACTCGCAAATTCTAAATTTGACTCGGAAAATTAAATTTACGATTAAAACTAAATTTCGCTGAAAAGTATCCGTAAAATATTTTCACTATAAAAATAGGGTACATTTGCGGGTGTTACAATCACCCCACCTTTTAAAAAGTTTCGTCCTCGAAACTTGAGAGTAGAAAACAAAAGTATTAAGGACAAGAATCGGTTTTCAAAATTAGTGCGAAAACTTTTACAAGGAAAACATTTAAGAAACTAGGTTCATGTCGAAAACAGTTTAAGGAAATTTTTCATAAGTGTGAAACTTTACTTACGGATCTCAAGAGTGCCCGTCGCGAACGAGAACTCTAATTATCCCGATCAAATCAAAGTCGAAATAGTGAAATCGAAAATCAAACAAGTGTTAGTAAGCGCAGGACTAGTCACCAGACGTCTCCAATAACAAGTCCAAACATCCAACTAAATGCAAAAATCCAACTATAAAAGCAAAAGAAATTCCTTTTTTCCAAAACGAGGGTACAAAATCCATCTTTAGACTTCTTTAAAAAGCTAAATTAGAAATACAATATGAAATTTGAAGGTTTTCTCAAAGATAAAATCGAATAACAAGACAATACACGTACATAGAGCGACTCGAACATAAAGTTCACAAATCACGATAACAAAATATATACAAAACACGCAAAAACGAAACAAACCGAACTCTTAGGGATAGGAAGATCACGATGAAATCGGCACGAAGATCTACAAGAACTCGATAGTACTAACTCTACTGAAACTCTAATCCTCAAGAAGATGTAATTTACCCAAGTTACACCTCAACATTTTCAATCATTTGATTTCTACTAAAATCCTTCATAACCACGAGACTTCAAGTCATCAACATAACTATTCAAACCTAATTAGCATCGACTAGGGTCCATAGATTGTAATCTGCAGGAGAGGTTCTTTAACGTACTATAAAATCCTTAGATTCATCAAACTCTATCTAAGACCACTAACCAAAGAAATCTCATCTTAGGGGATCATATCTACTAACAACCACAAAGTGAAAGGTCCTTACCATAAAATCCTCTGATCCAATTTATTCCAAAACTCAATATCCTAAATTTACAATGAACTTTCTCATCCTCGAAAGTCAAAACACAATCAACGCAACAATTTAATTATCTAAGATCCAACTAGTCTCATCCAAAGTCTCATGACAAGGGAAAATCCACAATCTATTATCGATTATAAGGATTCTTTAAAATGCCATATCATCCTTAATTCGATCATTACTACGCTCGAAGCCTCACATATAAATAGTTACATTAGCAAACTATGGTGATTATAATCCTCATGATAAATGAGTTCACCATTCTAACTCTATATTCCATAACAAATGAGCACTCATTATCCAAAGCTTGTAACGAACATTTCTCAATCTCAAACTAAGGTTCCTTAAGAATAAAAGAGAATTACTAATTCCAAACCACAAATGATCAATTACTTGGCAATCAGACAACCATTCAAATCAGTTAATTCATCTAAAACTCAAAATGAATCGATTTTCATTTACGACAATACTCCTCAAACTTTGGGTACCATATTAAATTCCCTAAAGCAAAGTCTCTCTTAGAATCCACCAATTAGAGACATCAAATTCCCAACGATATCCCAAGCAACCGTTATAATACCCAACATCAACGAACTATTTCCATGATCCACTTAATTCTCAAAATAACACTACAATACCAAGCTCCAAATCCAAAACTACTAGGAGAAGATACATTATCACTATTAGGATTCATCCTACAGCTTAAGTCCTATTTTCCAGGATCAAATACAACCTGAAATTTGCTCAATCCAAAAACACCTATTCTAACTAAAGAATCCCAAATTACATCACGCTTATTCTCTGAGCCTTACAAACGGAATATCCAATTCACTAGAGAAAAGATGAAGGAGGAACGAGATAGAAAACGATAAGGAATCTCAAGGAGAACACGGGAATAAATAAGGCACGAGATTACAAGAGAGGAGCGCTGAAAATTAACGAGGTCAAGAAAGAGACAAAGCAGATAGTAGAGTTATGAAGATATTCGAGTAAGAAATAAGATGCGAGCATGCTATTTCTTAAAGATCAATCTTGACAAAAACATTCAAGAATGGAAATGAAAAAGAATGATGGCACGAGTAAAGGTTTAAGGTTTAATCCACAAAATTTCTCCTTTCAGACTTAGGCTGATAGTAAAGCAACTCATCCCAAACAAAGGTCTCTTACAAGGGACCATCGTACCACAATCATCAAAGTAAGGTACACCTAGATTTAACAAATCGATTACAACCCAATTCATCCATCCCTTCATATAACACGGATTCCCAATTACGGAATTGCAACTCAAGCATAATAACATTCTCTCAACTCCATAATTTGACACATTCCTAAATGTTTAAAAAAAAAACCGAAGAACCAATAAGGAATTCTCCATACTAATCTCTTTTCCACTCCTACGGCCACAAGGTAGAACACCGAACAAAAAGTCATTATCAATATCATAAGGCATCACCGACATAACCAATCTAATCAGATTCCACTCATGTCCATAGTCCTTAAGTAACATGGTTTAATCTATCATGACGACTTACTACCTCAACCAAGTCTCCGATACCATGATATAAGATCATATTTTTAAATCCAAGAATTATAGCCAAGTACTTTTCCACCAAGCGTATATTCTAACACATACACTAGAATCCACAAAAAGTCACTTAGTCTCAAAAGCGTTTTACACCTCAAGGTATCATCCAAATATTCTCACTTAGAACAACTAGCTCCAATGTAGATATGATCCTCAAGACACTCTAATATTACTAAACTCCTAAGTTCAAAAGATTAAATCACTAATGGGTTAAGAAGTCCTTGCCAACTCATTCAACCTTACACCATCAAATACCATGAACTATCTACACATTAGTCATGGCAAGCATCAAGCATTAAAATCATCAAACTTATCTTACTACCTTTCCTTAGAGTTACAACCAATCATCATTATAGGGTGAATTTAGATCTACACAATTTTCCTCAAATCACAAATTTATTCTAACAATCACTAATATTCCACAAAATTCAAAGTTCTTCCGACCAAGTATAATATACCACCAACAAATGGGTATGACATCCACAAAAATGTTACAAGAGGAAGGTAAGGATACCAATGGTAAGATGGAGGACGGGAAACGATCAAGAAGTAATTTCAAGAGGCAACAAGATGGAAGAGAAAGACAGAACTAGATCGAAGAAGAGAGCTTAATTACATTAAGGACGAGGAGAAAACCAGTGATGAGGAAGAAATACAATTCAATTAGGCTAGTAAATCTTCAAATCTCCGGTAGAGGATATTTCTTCTAGGTAACACAATGATCCACCTTAAGACGGTAGATACAAACAAACATAACATCACTCAACACAATCAACAAACAAGTTAGAACCTAACAAACATCAGGTACACCAAAGACTACCACCTTAGGTCCTTAAGTCTACCCATCTCTCATTGATTATTTCAGGTCAAGTAGTTTAAGTTTAGGGTTCACG
>JAIUZE010003347.1:0-12477 GCA_022085475.1 Heliosperma pusillum | reverse complement strand
TCTTCTAACGGAAATCGTTACATCTTAGTCGCTGTTGACTATGTTTCCAAGTGGGTAGAGGCAATCGCCACTCCCACTAATGATGCTAGAGCTGTGATACGGCTATTTAAGAAGATCATATTTCCACGTTGTGGTGTACCCAGAGCCGTGATTAGTGATCAAGGAACTCATTTTGGAGAGAAGCAGTTAGATACTCTGCTTGCTAAATATGGTGTGTATCACAGACGAGGATTAGCCTACCATCCCCAGACCAGCGGTCAAGTAGAAGTCTCAAATAGAGAGTTGAAAACGATTCTTCAGAAAGTAGTCTCAAGATCTAGAACTGACTGGAGTAATAAGCTCGATGACACCTTGTGGGCTTATCGCACAACTTTCAAAACCCCGATTGGAACATCTCCTTATCGATTGGTTTATGGAAAGGTTTGTCATCTTCCTGTCGAGTTAGAGTATAAAGCTTACTGGGCTATCAAAGAACTAAATTTAGACACTAAGCTTAGCGCTGATAAGAGACTCTTGCAACTCAATGAGCTAGAGGAATTTCGTTTGCAAGCTTATGAGAATTCTAGGATCTATAAAGAGAAAACGAAGCGTTGGCACGACAAGAGCATAATTAAGAGAGAATTTAATATCGGTGACCAAGTACTTCTTTTCAACTCCCGTCTGAAAATTTTTCCGGGAAAACTTCGTTCCCGATGGTCTGGACCATTTACTGTCACATATGTGAGCAAGTACGGCTATGTGGAACTAATGACTAGCAATGGTGAGAAATTCAAAGTTAATGGACACAGACTGAAACTCTATTATAGCAATTCTATCATCGGATGTTTAGATATTGTCTATACGGAGCGTCCATCCTCAACCTAATGATTCTAATGATAAATTCGTCGAGCAAGACGTTAAACAAGCGCTTCTCGGGAGGCAACCCGTGTTTTTCCTTTTTGCATTTTTATTTTTTCCCTTTTACGTTGTTTTGTTAGTTTTCTTTGCAGATGAAAGAGTTTTTGAAGAATCCTTGACGACCTTCCTTGTCAAAAGTCCAAAAGACTAGCTTGGGGGAGTCCGCACTGACTAGTAAGCTTTATTCCTCTTTCATTTTTTTTCCTTTTTTCCCATTAAGCATCTCATTGCATATTTGGTTTTTGTGCTCACATTGAGGACAATGTGATGTTTAGCTTGGGGGAGGGATTGCATATTTCCCATTTTGTATTTTAGCTATATTTTTCAAATTTTGAATAAAAGAAAGAGAAGATTTTTGAGAAAATTTAAAAACTTTTGAACACAATTGAATGCTTTTCATGCTTTGCTTGCTTGTTTACTATGCTATCATGTTACATTTCCCAAAATTAGAGCTTTCAAAAGATAATGATTCAATATTCATTGAATTGTGCATACATGGGGAAGTCTTGTACACAGTAGGCATGGAACGAATCTATAGATGAGTACGCTTGATCTTGACATTTGGCAAACTATATATATTGTAAGGTAGAACCTTCTTAGACTGGTACATCCATACCCAGTCTCATTTAGGTGTGTGTAGTTCTCCTTGTGATGTGTGTCATGTCAAAACGCATAAGTATGGTTCTCATTTCATTTCTATAAGCATTGCATTCATGATTCACTAAGATTTGAAGCCTTTTTCACTTTAATTTGCCCTTCAAAAATTAGCCCCTTCATACAAGTGCTTTACAAAATAATAGCTACAAATAAAAACTGCCTACCTTTTGAGCTAGTAGCTAGACTATGGTGTGTGGGTGCTCTTTTGAGAAGATTTGTTCTTATCTGTCAAAGTGAATTGGGAAAACGAAAAGTTCAAAAAGTGAAGTTGTGTTCAGAAAAGAAAAAATGAAAAAAAAGGAGAATCGAAAAATCAAAGAAGAAAAAAAAAAGAAATAAAAGAAGAAGTTGTGAGTATCTCCTAAAAAAAAAAAAGTCAATATATAGAAGGAGTTCACTCTTGTGTTTCGTGTGGAAAAAGCCAAATTGTTACTTCTGGCTTCATCATTCGTTTTCTGGGAATTAATCGAAAGTCTGGATTGAGTTTTCATTTATCATTGGTCAGTTGCTAGCTCACTATAACCTTCACATGACCATAACTATTTGTCCACCTTTCACCCATTTCCCAAAGCCTTCTTCTCATTTTTTTGGCTTCTTTTCTATGTGCATTGTGATCTTTGACTTGTGTTTTGAATTGTTTACCATATTAGACTGCGGACACATTTTCATGAGTCGTAGATAGGTGAGTGTCTCAAATACATTTACACATAAAGAAATCACCTTTTTGCATACATTTAGTGTTCGAGTGTGCCGTGAGAGTCCATTTGTCAAAAGATCATGCAAGAGCCGAAAATATGTAGTGAAATTCTTTGCGCTACGCCGTTATGTAAATCTCAGCCATGTATATGTATCATTCTTGCCCACGTTGCTTTTGGGTTATGATTCGTTATGTTTTCAAAGCTTTATATTGAGATTTGTTTCTTGATGGTCTAGTAGCCAATGCTTGCAGCCTTGTCCTGGTATTGTTTGTTATGTTTGCTTGAGGACAAGCAAAGGTTTAGCTTGGGGGAGTTTGATAAGTGAATATTTGTATGATTTTAACCCCCACTTTAGCTCGGTTTTGTTTGTCATTTGTGCTTTGTTAAACCATTTTATGAGCTAATATCGTCTTCTAGGCGAATTCCTGTGTTCTAACTTGTTTTGTAGGGAAAGTGACGTTTCTACGCCCTTTTTCTATATTTCCGAGCATTTGCCTAGAACCCGACGATTTGAAGATGCAAGCTTGACCGTGTGTAAGGCATTTCAAGAGGGTTCACTAACTTAAGGAAGAGAAGAAGCAAAGACGGTTTTGTAGTTGTCGGAAGACCAATCAATTAGACGGGAGAATTCATCGCTTTACATAATATCCAAGCAACAAACCCGATTGTAGAGTCAAGGGGGATGTTGTAAGTCAAGTCAAAGCAAAGGAAGTTGAAGAGTTAGTCAAGAGCTTCCAGAAGACGACTTACCTGATCGGTTAAGTGGTGTACCCGATCGGGTATTCCTGCTGCTTCGTGCATTGCGGCTCCTTCATCCTATTTTTGACCTATGTATTTATTGCCCGACCTCTTCTCCACGAAACCCTAATACTATAAATAGATGTGCCAAGCCCCTCATATCATAATACAATATCATATATACATCTATCATATACATTTTCTTACACAATCTTGTCTTATATTTCTTTTTAGCTTTAGTCTTTCTAGTTTAGATTCTCTTCTATTTTTGTCTTTTGTTCTAGTTTACTTTCGTCTATTTCATATCAAAACATTAGAATAGTTCAATAAGAATTTCAATCTTTGTATCTACTAGTTGGGTTCAAGAGTTGTAATTCAAAGTACGATATTTCTATGCGAGGGATTTCTATTATTGTTATCGCTTTCATCGTTGATCGTCACCTAGGTATTCCTAATTTATCCTTTGCTTATTGTTCTTATTTGTTTTCCATTTGATTGTTATTTTTCTATTCGTATCATTTAGATTCGTTTTTATGTTGTTATAATCATAGTTTTATTTCTTAGATTGTCATATAGCGTCGTTATTATCGCCACATAGAGAGTTTAAGTTATTGTCAAAATCAACTAAATATGCTTACCTTAACTTCCATTGTTAATATCAATATAACCATGAGTGAGTAGTCACCTTTCTAGGGTGTAGGGTAGCCATGTTAGATTGATTAAAATATGATAATTGGATAAAGGAAATTGTGCTTTTAAAACATTGTGTCTATGCATGTTTGGACTTTAACGATAGTTGACGATTCTTGATCACAATCATTGACTAGTATGGAATTCTTTTCCAAGGTAGATATACAGGAATTGAATAGACAAAGCGTGACATGTGGATTAAGACCTAGTAAATCGCACTAAAAAGCCTGCTAGACCAATCTGATCTATGATTGTAATGAACACACCATTCTTACGAACGTCAATAATTATTTGAATATCATAAATCAATTTCATCAATATATCAATCTACATGTGTGAACCTACTTCCCTAGATGCTTCTCATTATTGTTAATTTATTATCTGCTTTATCGTTTCCATTTCAGTTTGCTTTGTTTTTATTTATGTTCTTTATTAGTTTAGACATCACAAAATCCAAAACCCAGAAAATCATTAGATAAAACTCAATTGTGAGACGATTCACAATCCATAGGAAACACCATCTCCCTGAGGATCGACCCCTACTTCCCTAATTACATTAATTTGTTATTAGCCTAGTCTAGGTAATTTATCTTTGTTTCGGGCTTGCGACAGGCCTGATCATTGGAATTGGTGAATGATTATGATTTTGAGTTATTGTACCATGAAGGGAAGGCAAATGTTGTTGCCGATGCGCTTAGTAGGAAAGTTTCTCATGCTTTGAATGCTATGCGGGTATTACCCGATGATCTTTGTGCCGAGTTTCGAAGATTGAAGTTGGAATTCGTGGAGCGTGGATTTGTTCATGTTGGTGCTATGACTGCCGAACCTATGTTTCTCCGTGAAATCCGTGAAAGCCAAGTTGATGATCTTACCTACAAGTCTATTCAAGTCAAACTTCTTGAAGGTAAAGCTAAAGATTTCAAGTTTGATGATGAAGGTGTACTTCGTTTCCATGGTCGTTTATTTGTTCCTAATGCTCTTGATTTTGGAAGCGAGTTCTTGATGAAGCTCACCTTTCCCCTTATTCTATTCACCCCGGAGGTGATAAGATGTACAAGGATTTAAAGCTACAGTTTTGGTGGCCGAACTTGAAGGGTGATGTTGTATCTTATGTTGGAAGATGTCTTACTTGCCAACAAGTGAAGATTGAACACAAGAGGCCCGGTGGATTGCTACAACCTTTGGATATTCCGCTATGGAAGTGGGAATCAATTTCTATGGATTTTGTTATGGCTTTGCCGAGAACCGTTGGAGGTAAAGATGCTGTTTGGGTTGTTGTTGATCGTTTGACCAAGTGTGCTAGATTTATCCCGATCAAAGAAACTTGGAGTTTGGATCGTTTAGCAAAAGCCTATGTTGATGAAATTGTGAGATACCATGGTGTTCCTAAGGAGATTATATCCGACCGAGATCCGAGATTCTGTTCGAGATTTTGGAAGGCTTTACAAGAAGCCATGGGTAGTAAGTTGTTGATGAGTACCGCATTTCATGCCGCTACGGATGGTCAGTCCGAGAGGACTATTCAGACTTTAGAAGACTTGCTTAGGGCTTGTGCTCTTGACTTTCAGTCTAGTTGGGAAAAGAGTCTACCGTTGGTGGAGTTTTCTTACAACAACCTTATCATGCATCGATCAAGATGGCTCCTTATGAAGCTCTTTATGGAAGAAAATGTCGGAGTCCTATATGTTGGAATCAATTGAGTGATGTTCGTGACTTAGGCCCCGATGTTCTTGTTTAGACTATTGATCATGTGAAGGTCATTCGAGATAGAATGAAAGCCGCTCAAGACCGTCAAAAGTCTTATGCCGATATCCGGAGAAGACCGTTAGAGTTTGAAGTTGGAGATAAAGTGTTCTTGAAAGTATCTCCAACGAAGGGTGTTAAACGGTTTGGTGTTAAGGGTAAATTGAGCCCGAAATACATTAAACCCTTTGATATTGTGAAAAGGATTGGTGTCGTTGCTTACAAGTTGGATTTGCCCCCGAATTTGGCTAAGGTTCATGATGTATTCCATGTTTCTCAATTGAGGAAGTATGTTAGTGATCCAAGCCATGTCTTTCAAGTGGAAATGCCCGAGCTTGAACCGAATTTGTCCTTTGAAGAGAAGCCGATCCGCATCCTAGATCGTAAGGATAGGAAGTTGAGAAGTAAGGTGGTTCCTTTAGTGAAAATCTTGTGGAGAAGTGCTAATGTCGAAGAAGAGACTTGGGAAACTGAAGCTTCTATACGTAGTAAATATCCGAGTCTATTCGAGTAAGGTATTTTTTTCTTTCCCTCAAGTTTCGAGGGCGAAACTTTTTAAAAGGTGGGGTGATTGTAACACCCGCTATTGTACCCTATTTTTCTAGTAAAAATATTTTACGGATACTTTTCAGCGAATTTAAGTTTTAATTTAGAATTTAATGTTTCGAGTCGAATTTAGAATTTCCGAGTTCGTATTTGGAATTTCCGCGAGATTCCATGTGAATCCCGTCTTAGGGCGACTTTGACTTTTGTTGACTTTTTCCCATACACATCTCATACTCTCCTAACCTAATTCATTACTCACTCAAACACAACTCAAACTTACTTCTTCCTTAAGAAAACCAAAACCCTTGCCTCCATTTTTTATCCAAGCTTATAATCATCGTATCTCATTCGTTTCTCGCTCAAATTCTCGTAAGTTCGTCTCATTCTTCCCCTCTTATCTTCCTCTATCCGTATTGATAATAAAATTACCGTCTTTCTCGCTTTTCAAACTTTCCGTCTTTCTCAAGGTGAAGTAAATTCATCTTTTATGATCTATTTGTAGGTGGTGACCTCCAAGATCCCGACAAAGACTATTTCCTAATTGAAGAGGAGCTCAACGAGTAGTCAAGACGCAATAAGGTAACGGTGAAGGGTTACTCGATATCATTTACGTGTTTTACATGATTTCTATGATAGAATTTGTATTTAGAATACGATTAGAAAGCTTAGGATTTGTATTATTGATAATGGATGTTGTTGCTTGTGAATTGATATGAGTAGGAATGATTTATGATAATAATTGAGTTTGGTTGAATATTGAATATGGATGAAAATGGTGATTTTCGTGTACTTTGGACCCCAGCCGGTCGACCGGCAGCCGGTCAGACCACCGGCTGGGGCAGTGGATGTATTTTTATTGTGTTACGTAATGTTTGATGCATGAGGATGGTCTCAGCCGGTCGACCGGCAGCCGATCAGACCACCGGCTGAGACACCTCCCTTTTCTTCCTTGTTTTTCAAATGACCCTTTGGTCCCAGCCGGGTAGCCGGCAGCCGGTCCCATTGACCGGCTGGGACACACTGACATTTCAATGTGGTTTTCGTATGATGCATTGTCCTTAGCCGGTTGACCGGCAGCCGGTCCACCTGACCGGCTGGCTCCTACTGGATGTTCTTTGTAGATTTTGTTTACGGTTTTCATTTATAATAATTCCGATCGTTCGTTTATCGTATAATTTTACGTAGTGACTTATAATATTAATGTTTTTAAATAAATGACATTTCATTCGCTTGTCTCACATGTTTTGTGACGGTTTTTGGTGTGTTCCACTTTGAGTCGGTTTTTACAAATGATACGGTTTGAGCACTATTTTGTATTGTGCTTTGTACTCTCATTCCCTTGGCTACCTCCACGTTCGTAAGGCTGGAATGCGGAACGGGGAGGTATCCTACTGCTTAATTGCATGTGTTAGTGGGCATACGACGACGTTGTTGGGAGGCGAACGCAATGCGTTGATCGACCCGGCCGTCAAATGTTGTGTACTTGCGAGGGGGTGTTATTTGCATGTAGCGTACCGCTTGTTATGAGGCTTGAGCTCTTTTCCGCCTCTTTCGTGAATTATTCTACCGAATTTGGGGTACTCGGCGTCTATGATTGACCGAGTCTTGGATGTGGAACGTCTTACCACATGTCGAATCGGAACACGTCTTATTCTGAGAGTCTGGCCAGATTTAGACTAGGATCGGATATTTATATCGTCGTCCTACCAGAGGAATTTAGTGCACATATACGAAATGAATTGAATCGTGTATGCGTTCAGGGAAATGTCTTATCCCGTGGATGCCTTTTAATCATACTTGCCATGTACACGGTGCTAGTGCGTTTCATTTACCGTGAGAGATGTTGTCATTGAGTCGTTATGATTGGTTGAATGATTTTATAATTGATCATTGGATGACTTGGCATAGTTTGGTTGTCGAGTCTCAATCTTATCAAACTTATACCGCTAACGGTGAGATGTAAGCCCTAGTGAGTGTATTCGGTTGCCTAAGAGTGTCTTCCCCGAGTCTTTGTATAACATGATGGATTCGGATTTGTAACTCTTATGCTCTTATCATTATATCTTGAATTGCCTATCTATTCTTATCGTATTTCACATGTATATCTATATATGCATGCTTCTATTTTGTATTTCCTTTTATGTACGTTTAATGTGATATGGCTGGGAGAACCCGGAGTTACTCCCCACTGACTGTGGCGTTCATGTTTTTCATGGATGAACATGTTGCTTGATTTGGATGGCTTTTTGCGTATGCTATTTTGGGTTCGGATGTGAGCTAGCGGGCGTTGTCCCTGGAAGATTCACCTCTAGTCGTTAATTAGCTAGTTTGCTAATCACTTTGACATTGTTAACCTTTTGAGAGACTACGTCTCTTATCTTATAGTATTTTGTATTCGGTTTGTAATTTTGACACTCCTCGTATACTTATCTTGCATGTATAAAAGTTTTTAAAACACCGTATTTCCGCTTATTATATCACATGCTTGTATGTTTTATTTCCGCATTCGCGAGGGTTGTCACATGACAGATCTCTTCGTCCTGCGGATTTGCTTCTTTATTCCTGGGACAAAGGGCGTGATGTGTGTGTTGATTTGACAGGGTCTTCCCCCTTGACTCAGACTGGGATGTCCGATTTTGTGCCGGGACGGGTTGTCGCCGATGCTGCTCAGCGCAAATGTGCTAAGTAAGGGGATTTATGCGTGGTTGCTGGATATGGTTTCTTACCCTTCTCTTTCTCTTCGCTTGGGGAGCTGGGCTCGGATGCTGTTGACTTGCTCAAGCGGATCCAGAAATTCTCGGTATCTCAGGATGTTGGGGCTCGTGTGGCCGCTTATATTTTTGCTAGGCTTAGTTTTGCTATAGCTAAGGGAGTGGGGGCCCAGATTGTCTTTCGGCTCCCCACCAACTTCATGTAAACTTTTCATTTTATTTTAATGAAAGATGCGCGCATATAATATGGGGATTTATGCGCGGCTGCTGGATATGGTTTCCTACCCTTCTCTTTCTCTTCGCTTGGGGAGCTGGGCTCGGATGCTGTTGACTTGCTTAAGCGGATCCAGAAATTCTCGGTATCTCAGGATGCTGGGGCTCGGGTGGCCGCTTATATCTTTACTAGGCTTAGTTTTGCTATAGCTAAGGGGGTGGGGGCCCAGATTGTCTCTCGGCTCCCCACCAACTTCTTGTAAACTTTTCATTTTATTTTAATGAAAGTTGCGCGCATAATATAATAATAATAATAATAATAATAATAATAATAATAATAATAATAATAATAATAATAATAATAATAATAATAATAATAATAATAATAATAATAATAATAATAATAATAATAATAATATTAGGTATCTCCTGCTGATGATCATTTCATCGTGGAATATTAGGGGGCTGAATGACCCTCTAAAACAACAAGAGGTCTTTGACTTCTTGGTGAATAATAAGGTTGATTGTGGGGCTATTTTAGAAACCCATGTTAAGGCTCCTTGGGTTCATAAAATATGGGGTAATAAATTTAGAAACTACTCTCTTGTGGAGAACTATGATGCTCACTATAATGGGCGCATTTGGATTTTCTGGAATCCCAGAGTAGCTAGATTGACAGTCTTGAAGAAGCATGCTGAATTCATTCACTGTAGTCTGATGCATTATGAGACTCAAAAGACCTTCATTCTGACCTTTGTTTATGCCTTTAACTCTGCTGGGGCTAGAAGAGATCTTTGGACTCATTTAGAAGATCTTTCTTCTTCTATTGGGCATCCTTGGGTTTGTGTTGGGGATTTTAATACTGTTCTTAATAGTGATGAACATCTTGGGTTTGTTAAACCTTATACTATTGAGATTCAGGACTTTGTTAGATGTGTTGCTGCTGCTGGCCTCCATGATCATTATGCTACAGGCTGTGCCTTTACCTGGACTAATAAGAGAGGTACTCAGACCAAATGGGCTAAGCTTGATAGGGTCTTAGTGAACCAAAAATGGCTTGATCTGGCTACTGCTACTGTCACTGTTCTTCCTGCTGGAGTTTCTGACCACTCTCCTCTGGTTATTTCTACTCAGCATAATGTGTTCTCTTCTAAACCTTTTAGGTATCTCAATTGTTGGGCCCTCTCTCCTGACTTTTTAACCATTGTGCAGTTGGGATGGCATAAACCTGTGTATGGTAATGTTGTTTCTAGATTGTTTCAGAAACTTAAGAACTTAATGGGGAAGCTTAAACCCTTTCATACTAGTGTCTTCAGAGACCTACAGAATAGAGTTAAACTTGCTAAGGTTGCTTTGAATGATTGCCAGACTCAAATTCAAGCTTCTTTGGGGGACAGTACTCTTAAAACAAAGGAGCATCAACTCCTTTGTAGATACACCACTCTCAAGAGAGCTGAAATGAGTGTGCTTATGCAAAGAGCAAAGGTGGAGCAGTTTAACCTCAATGATAGCAGCACTGCTTATTTTTATTCAAGGATAAAAGATAGGCAGATCAGGAACAACATTGGGATGATAGAGGACTCTGCTGGGAGGCCTTGCATTGGACATAAGGCAGTTGCAGGAGCTTTTATTGATTTCTACTCTAGCCTGCTAGGAGCTGATACTTCTGTTCAACAGCTGCCTGAGAACTTGTTTAGTGAGGGGAAGGTGCCTAGTATATCTACTGCTGGCCTGATATCACCCATTGCTGAGACTGATATTCTTGAGGCTCTAAAGGCTATTGACAGGAACAAGAGTCCTGGTGTGGATGGATATTCCTCAGGCTTTTTTATTGATAGCTGGACAATAACTAGGGAGGATTACTGTGCTGCTGTGTACGAATTCTTTGCTAAGAAAAAAATGACAAAATTCTCTAGCTCTACTGTTATTACTTTGGTTCCAAAGAAGGAAACTCCTTTAACTGTGGGTGATTACAGGCCTATTGCTTGTTGTACCACCTTTTATAAGACTGTGAGTAAAATCCTGGTGAATAGAATGAAGGTAGTCTTGGGGGATATTATAGGGCCTGAACAGGCTGCTTTCATACCTGGAAGGGACATTTCTGACAATACCTTACTAGCCTATGAGTTAACAAATAAGTACAGCAGGAAATATTTGACTCCTAGATGCCTCCTCAAGGTTGATATTCGTAAGGCATTTGATTCTGTTAGTTGGGCTTTTTTACAAGACAGTTTGAGGTTATTTGGCTTTCCTCCTCTTTTTATTCAGTGGGTAATGGCTTGTATCACATCCCCCTACTACTCCTTGAGTATTAATGGTAGGATTGAGGGATTCTTCCCTGGAAAACGTGGGCTTAGGCAAGGGGATCCACTTTCTCCTTATCTTTTTGTTATCTGTATGGAGGTTCTCTCTCGTATGCTCAGAAACCTTCCTCATTCTCCTGGTTTCTCTCTTCATCCAAAGTGTGCTCAGCTCAATCTAACTCATTTAGTCTTTGCAGATGACTTGCTGGTATTTACTCGAGGGGATCTTCCATCTGTAATGGCTATTGCTCATTGTCTTGATAATTTTGCAGGCTATTCTGGTTTGCAGGCTAACCCTCTCAAAACTAATATCTATTTTGGGGGGGTCTTGCCCTCTGTGAAGGCCTTGATTATTTCTTCCTCTGGATTTTCTGAAGGCAACCTGCCCTTTCGTTATCTTGGCATGCCTTTGTTTTCTGCTACCCTCACTAGGGGTCATTACCAACCTCTCCTAGACAAGATCAGAAGCAAGGTTATGCACTGGGCTAATGCTTCTCTGAGCTATGCAGGTAAGGTTCAGCTGATCAATTCAGTTTTGTTTGGAATCTATAACTTTTGGGGTGCAATTGTTCTTTTACCTAAAGGAATAGTTAAGAAGATCTCTCAGCTATGCAAGGACTTTCTTTGGGGGAATAGTGATGGGCACAAGCGTATGGTCTTCAAGAGTTGGAGTAGTATATGCAGGCCTAGAAGGGAGGGAGGTTTTGGCATTAAGGAGATTCTGAGTTGGAATAAAGCACAGCTCTATAAATGGGTTTGGAAGCTTCAGGCTAGACCTAGCAGCATTTGGGTGCAATGGACTAAAGCATATATTCTTAATGGTGATGCTCTGCCTTATACAGCAAATAGTAAGGGATCTTGGTGTTGGCAGGCAATTGCTAGCAACTGGAGGGATACTATTTCTGATCAAGCCATTCAATTGCTGCTGCAGCAGCATGATTTCCAGGTGAGCCAGGTTTATGATGTTCTGAGATCTAAAGGTGATAGGAGAAGCTGGTTTAGTACCATGAATGAGCAGTATGTTTACCCTAAACATGCTATCATTGGTACTTTGGCGATTGAGAAAAGACTTTCTACCATTGATAACATTGTTGGCCGAGGTATGTTGTGGATAAATCGATGTATACTCTGCAAAAATGCTGCGGAGACAAGTGATCATCTCTTTTTTGAATGTTCCTACTCTGTTCAGGTCTGGGTAGCCTTGTGGGATACCCTGCGTGTTCGTCAAATGCCTATCCGTCTTATTGATATTCTTGGGTGGTTCAAGTCTTGCAACAAGGG
>JAIUZE010003346.1:0-15630 GCA_022085475.1 Heliosperma pusillum | reverse complement strand
TAAAAGTCAAGAAAAGTCTAAAGTGACTAAAACGGTCTTTTCATGAAATCTCTCAAAAATTACCAAATACGAACGCGGAATTTCAAAATACGACTCCGAACAAAAATTCCTATTTTAAAAACTTAAGTTCTACTGAAAAGTGTTAGTAAATATTTTTACTAGAAAAATTGGGCACTTTTCGGGTTGTTACACATATATTTGTTTAATATCTAAACTTTCTGTACCATATAATTTTATAAAATCCCCGGTATTTATTTTGATGGTTTTTCTATCCACTCAAATTAACAAAAACACATTAAAAGATTAATTAAACTAATATCAGTTTCTGATAAACATTAATCATTCAAAAATAACTTAAATATGGAATAAATTTAATTCTTAAAATTGTAAATAATTTTAATAACAATAAATATTTTTCATACCTGAATTAAATCATTCCAAAATAACATAAATTCTTATTTAAATATGGATCTTATAAATGAATAAATATTTTTCCCAAGCATTCTCATATAGCATAATTATTTTGAAAATCCAAATTTTTTGTTTCATGGAAATAAAGTGGGTAAAAAATACCTAAAACTTACATAATTCTTAATAAACACATTTTATAAATAAAATGTATGAAATAAATCTGGATATTATAAGCTAAAAAATCACGAAATAAAATTAAATCTAAAAAATAATGAAGTTTTAGTAAAGCAAAAAATCAACAACATTAAATAAAAGACTACTAAATATTTAGAAATATGTTAATTTCTATTTAGAATTACATTCTCTGTATCTATTAATTGTCATACGAATTAACAAAGTAAATGAGACTTACCTTAAGAAAATTACTAGATTTATGGAATCATTGACATACAGGTAAACGGAAAAAAAAAACAAAAAAAAAAAACGTTTAAGTATAACAAAACATGGTGGCAATTACTAGATTTATGAAATCATCGACTTAAATATAAATATGTAATCAGCTAAATAAAAATAAAAATAAATAGGTGAACGTCCATTTTTTAATAGAGGAGATGATGGAAACACGTGAAGTGTGAAAGTCGGTGGGTGGAGATTGTATTGTGAACGTTAGGGTAAATGGTAATAGTGATTTTTTTTGTTTATATACACTCATCTTGGGATTATGCCACCTATTGTGGCCTTATGGCGCTTACGGTTATGTAATGGGTTGTGGACTTGTGGGAGATTTAGACGATGATGTGTGCGTGTGAGAGGATGAGTGTTATATGTTTTAGGATTTGGCTCTACACATTTCATCTTAGGCTTATTATCTTTAATATGATCAATTAGGATAGTTTATCCTCAAGTATGTTTTTCCACAGATTGTACTATAAGATCAATTTTAGCAAAATATTAGCTCAATAGCACATAGCCCAACTAATTAGTTTAATAAACTAAGAATATAGTTTATTTTCACTATTATATTTTGATAAGTTACATTTTTAAATAGATCAGTATTCATTATAAAATTTTGGTAATCAAAATAAAATTAAAATATGAATTTAATTAAATATAAACTTTGTGTTTTTCTCCTTTTGAGTCAGTCTTATGCTATAAGACAGTTTTATAGAAGAGTTGCTGATTTTTATATTGTTTATATCAAAATAATTTTTTATTATTCATTCACAAATTTTGACCACAATAAATGTACTTATTCTTAAAGTAGAAATCTAAATATATTCTCTTACGTAAATAAAGTATACTTTATTTGTTTAAAAAAACCTTATAATTTAAATTTAGTAATACTGAAAAGTATGCTCTGCTTCCATCAATTTCTATAAAAATGAATACAATTGAACCTCTAATGCATAGGTGTAGAATGTAAATGGGCGGATAAATTGGTGGTCGTTAGACACGTAACTGGATACTCACAAAGTCACAAGGCCACAAGGTGGTAGGGTATATAGGTATATTTTTTATTTTCTATTTGCAAGATAGGAATGGGTATCAAAAATGTTACCTATCGCGAGTAATGTCGCAAGTGTAGTAATGTACATATGTACATATGTATTTTAATTGACACTACAAGGTTACCCTCCTTCCCAAATAACATTGACTGGTATTGATTAGTAATTAAAAAGTTTGATTTTGATTTCACATAATTTTGTCAAGTTTTTTACAACAAGTTAATAGGTAAGCCCTGTACGGAGTAAAAACTAGTATATATATATATATATGAAAGAAGTGTGAATCTCAGTATTTCTCTCTCCTCCGATCCTGCCTCAATTTCCGGTTTACCCATACAAAATTGACCCCCATTTTTTCTCGTAATCATTATTCTTGTTTCTCATCTTCCTTGTCTGCTATCCTCTCTCTGTCTCTCGTCGTCTTTTTTTAATTTCAACCAATTTTTATAGGGTTTGAATTGATTGTATTAGCTGATTTCGCATTAATCAAATCCTGTACGTACGACAATTGATTATTGTGCGATTCCGGCATATTGGGCTCCATAAAGTATGTTGATTGTTTAGTATTTGGGTGTCGGTGATGAAGGTTGGGAGTGATGTGTGGATCCATTCATAAATATGGGATTTGAGACAATTATTAATGTTAATGGATATGGAAACGGTTTTAACGGAAATGGTGTGATGTACGGTAATGACGAAACGCAAAATGGTCATACTCACTTGATCAATGGCTCTTCTTCTTCGTCGCCGTCTTCGAAGATGTTGCCTATCGAGCATCATGTCACCAAGATGGATACTCTTGCCGGTATTGCCATCAGATACGGTGTCGAGGTTTGTGCTTTCTCCTCTATTCTATCAATTGTTATTTTAGCGTCGTATTGATTCTCTTGTTTTTATCATGTTCCCTATACTATGTTTTATTAATCACAAATTCTCGTTCAAGACAAGTCGGGTTGCGTCCCATTTGCCCTCCCACTTGTCTCTTTGTGAGAGGGTCTTACAGCTAATCAGTGTACATAAAATCGGAAATGAGATAGTCGTATCATGGTGGAGATCCCTTAGGAATTGGCTCCTTTATTCTTATCACCAATCGGTTTTAGGACTTATGAAGTCGGCTCTTATCTATTTATAGGGGTCACTTAGACCCTTCTTACCAGCTTAACAACTCCTTCTGGTATTCGTTTTGGTGATGACATTGGGGTTATTTTCTTACACCAATTTATAATCATTCTTGTGGTAGTTGTCGTTCTTGTGTCTCTAAAGAATTACTATCAATTTAAAATCAACTTTGAGTACTTGAGTATTTGAGGGGGTCTCATATGTGTAGGTGACATAAGGGTAACCAACCTAATTGGCCATGTTTCACTCTGGGTCTGTATGTTGTTTTCTTTCTTTACAATTTGGCCTTGTGTATCTTTGCATTGTAATTCATAGTTGTACACTTTTTACCAGTTGCATTGTTATTGTAATGAGGTTCAATTAAAAAAAAAAGGAAAAAAAACTCGAGTTTATATTGGAACTTTGGAAGTACTATGTAATGTTGACAGACAGAGGAACGCCTCATTTTATAGGTTGCGGACATAAAGAAGATGAATGGTCTGGTAATAGATCTTCAAATGTATGCTCGAAAGACTCTTCAAATCCCACTCCCGGGAAGGCATCCCCCTTCTCATTGCTTATCCAATGGTCACACCTCTGCTGGGTAATATGTCTTTCTGATTGTTACCTTGCTTTTTTTTTTTACAGAAACTAGCTTTTTGTGTATATTATGTTTAACATCACATTATAAAACAACATTATACATCAAAAATATAGCTCATGCCTCAAGGGCTCGTGGAAATGGTGAGTCTACAGAGGATTGTACCCAATCTTGATATTGTGTTAACAACACACAGACTTTGTTTCGGGTTGCTTTAAGAACTGTATCAAATTACTGTTACTTCTCCATAAAATGAACTACTGTCAGTATAGTGAGTGAGTGCTTAAGCTCATTTGCATCCTAATCTCTAACCAATAGACTGTTAAATATTTTCGCTTCGTAGGGAATGGAAACCATTTCAATTATAACGTTGCTCTGTTGTCATTCGAATCAGAAGGCTAGAATATAACTACAACCTAGCCTTTATTTGCAGTGAATCAATTTATGTTATTGACAGTTGTTGCATCAATTAATGATGTCATAAACCATGCAGCTCTGACGAAACTCCCTCTAGCCAACTGCAATCTGATATTCATGAATCATTTCAATCACTGAAACTGACTCCAGATCGCAAGCTCTCACCTGCTATGTGCTCTTTACGGGACTACTATGGGCTCAATAGTCGTAGAAAATCTTCTGAAGGCTATGAAATGGCAATTTACAATAAAGGATCTACCAGCCACCAAGAAAATGAGGCATTTTCATCATCATCATCATCCTCTTCATCAAAAATGAATCCTCCTTTCAGTCAACACCGGAGATCCAGAAGTGTGGCTAATGGCTTCAAAACTGAGGAAGATGATTTGGCTATTAATGTAGATGCAATTTGTCGTAAATATATTGGTAAACTAAATACTCAAACTCAGAAAACAGAAGAGACTCGTACTCCTGAGAAATTGCTGAAGGAAGAAAATGGAAGTGGTGGTTGGTTTTCTGCAATGACAGGGAAAGGTTTAGCCCTCAGAACAAAAGCAGCAAGTCGTACTAACCTGGCTTCAGAAGGAGAATTAGGCGGTGCAAATGGGTTTCCGAATAACCTTGGGGAGTACACAATGGGTGAAGGATCTTCTAGAGTGAGAAAATCTTCCAGTACTCCGAGTTTCCAAGAGCAAGACGGGAATGGTAATTTATCTATTTGGAAAACGTCCACGTGGTCACTCAAGCCTGATTTACAGGCTCTTGCCAATCCAATTTTTGATGGCTTGCCAAAACCAATTTCGGGTCGAAAATCAAAAGCTGCTCTTGATTAAGCATTGTGCCTTTTACTCAAAAAAAAGAAAAAAAAACATTGTGCCTTAATTGCATTTCTAGGACGCGACCATTTTTTTGGCCTCCTGCATTTGAAGAAGAATTGTGGAAAAGGCGTGTTTTCTGGTACAGGTTGACAGTGAAGGTTCCATTATGGTAAGCACAAAATTGAGGAGTTTTTGTATGATAAGTACGAGGGAGTAACATATTATACATGTGAATTGTGAAGCATTCCATCCACACCTCCTGTTATTACGTGTAGACTTATTTACACCGAACAGCTCACGGTAGAGATTCGTGTATTGAAGTTAAAGGTCTTCGTTATGAAATAGAGGATGATTGTAATATGGATTATTCGAGTTTTTAGTCAGTAGATTTGTAAGAATTAATCATTACTCTATACTTTTCCAGATACTTTTAAATACTTCCTCCATTCAACTCCACTCTACCACTTTCATTTTTGCACACTATTCATAAGTCGGCATCTAATTGCAATTTTCTCTCAATATATAAGTGAAAATATATTCATGTGTGATCTTGTTTGATTCGTCTTTACGAGTACATTATTAATATCCAACTTTTATAATTTTTGCAAACACGTAGCTAACGATATTTACCGCGTAAAACACGTCTCGGCAAACGTGAAAAAATTATTTGGTAGAGTGGAGTTGAATGGAGGAAGTAATTGTTCGACTACATTTGTAGATGAAGTACAATGGCTACATTATCATGATATGACGGTAACAGCCCATGATGACGGTAAATGACTACGAAGTAGTCTTTTTGTTGCTTTCAAGACATCTCTAACTGGGAATTGCAAAGCGCAAAGTGTGGTGATTTTCAGTGCACTTGCGAAAGAAGCGCTCCCAAGATGATTTCAAGGACAATATTATGGCGTAATATAGTCCCGACATCAACCTCTTATGAGACATAGTTGTAGGGACGTCTTGAAAATTTTGGGGTACGATTCGAAATTTAAAAATGGGATCCTATATAACATTCTAAAAAATAATACTTTCTCCAATTTAATTAATTTGTAACACCGATTTTGCAGCGAAATAAATACGAATTGTTTTGAAAATCTCAGTAGAATTGGGCCAAGTTTAAATGATCATATCTTGCACTTTACTTGGTCACTTTTTGTTTTCTTTATATTTTTGAAATCTTGAATGAGTCTTCTTTCACATGGCTTTTGAATCAACAACATTCATTGAGTACATTGTTCACAATCGAGCTTCAAAGACTGTCATGCATGGATGCTCCTCAGCTTTTCAGAAATGACCTGTCGACACTCAAGGCTGAATAACTCAACATTGGCTGGATATTTTTGCTTGATTCCTTTTGGTTATGAAAGCTAACTTCATTAGCTTTCATTTGAATCATCATGAGCATTTTTATTCCATCTGAGCTGGGAGATATGAATTTTCAAAGTTCATGCTGCTGCACAGGAAGTCTGATGAGGATTCACTCTTGACCTGTACTTACTCAAAGGCTTATAACTGAAGTTCCACAAACTATTTTTGGATGATTCCAAATGGAAAAGGGAGCTAACTCATATATCTTCAATTTGGCTACTCATGGGTCTCCTAATTCTATCTGTGCAGAAACTGAGAGCATCTGCAAGATGCCCCTGTATTCTGGAATGCTGCTGAACAAAATGCAAGTGACCTGCTTGTACTCAAACCTCTGTATCTCGAATTCAAGACATCATTTGGGGTTGATTCTTTTTTGACATGAAAGCTAACATCTCTATCTTTAATATGAGCTATCATGGGCATTCTAATTCATCCTAAGTCATGAGATATTTAAGCTGCAAGTAAGGCCAGAATCCTGAATGCTGTGCAGATAGTCTGTTTTGCATCTCTGTGCTTCGAAGGCATTCCTTTCTATTTCACATGGCTTGAATGGCACGTCCAAGGATATACATTGGTCCCTAATGATGCCAAGCATAAGAGCATCATATGCCAGCAAAAAGAAGACCTTTTTGAGAACAGCAAAAGCAGATTACTTTTGAAGAGACGCTATGAAAGTGACAGCTTGTCCTCTTCTTACCTTGTCTCCTCTTTTTCTGATCTCTGATTCAAGAAGCAGCTGTGGGCTACAAAAGAAGACAATGCAACAGCTCTTCTTATCTCAAGTAGTAACAAGTCAATCCCTTAATGCATTTTGTCCTCTTACTTTATTCAAAATCCACCCTTAGATTGGAGTAGCTAGAAATCAATGGTTAGATTGTTGTTTTCATTCTCTTAGGGTTTTATTTTGCTAACATTGTAATGCCTATATAAAGGCTTCATTTCCATTGTAAGAAGGCAGTTTATGAAATGAAAAAAATGAGGTTTTTGAAACCCTTGTGTCCTTTGCTTTGTGCTTGGGCATTTATCATCTTCGCTTAGTGCGAGAGAACCTCCAAGGCTCGAGCCATTGGAGCGGAGTTGAGTCCATGCTTCGTGTTCTTGGGCGAAACTACTCCTAGACTTAGACATGCTATGTGATCTAGTCTAAGTCATATCCATCTACCTCCCATTGTATTAAACCCACAAAATAAGCCCTCCAAAACAGCCCCTCAAATGAGAAGAACAACTACTCGTGTCGAGTTTAATTTGTTGTTGTTTCGTTGAGTCATGGTTGCACTTGGTTGTGCAAAGCGGTTTCCGGGACCGTCCTATCCCTAGCCCGGGTTTAGGTGTCATTAAGGTTAGTTTTAGAGTCACTGGAGTCATGCTCGAGTGGTGGCTGTTCGGGAGTTTTTCTTGGCACGAAATCAGCCCCTTTGGGTCTTGTTTCAGTGCAAATTTTTGTACAATTCAATCCAATTTTACATTTTTTATTTTGGTGAAGAAATGTTGACAACTTTACTCTAAATAGTTGGTATAGTTACTTTAATTCTTCGATTGATGAGCTTGTTGATTTATAAAAAAAAAGTATTGACGTACAATTGGAAAATTCAGATTTATAACCTCATACTCCTCTATTATCAAACTCCAATCCATTCCATTTCGTCTTATTGAACCAAATGATCCCTTATGTACAAAGATCTCGTTCTTTTGGAATTAAGTGACCAGTTTAGTTTAGATATACAAATTTAGTTGGAATTCAAGTGACCAGTTTAGTTTAGATATACAAATTTAGTTTACAAAAGTGCTTTAGGTTTTGTAAATTCAGTTAAAAATAAAAAAGATGAACTTGATAAATAATACCTCTAAAAATAGGGTGTGATAACGCTATTACGATTTTTGTTAACGTCACTTAAATACAAGCTATATACTCCTTCCAATCCAATCCAAACTACCCACTTACTTTTGGGTGGTCATCGAGGCAAGGTTTTGACCGCGTTTTTCTTCCCTTATATATATAATTACTTTACAAAAAATATAATTGTATGAAAGATATTTCCGTGACAAAACCAAATATATTACTTCCGTCTTTCAAAGTTTTATATATTCCGATCTATAAACGGTCAATGTTTTGAAAGTTTGACCTCTAAAAAGCAAATTGGTAGTTTGGATTGGATTGGAGGGAGTATAAAATATCTTACTATTCACTATCTCACATTTTGAGTGGCATTAGTCATATTGGTTGTGACATTATCTCCCTAAAGATAACACAAGGAGAGATTAAAAGACAAATACGAAACTGCGCAAAAAGTCTTCTTCCCTTTAAAGTTTCAGTCATTATTGTGTGCGACCGTTGTATGGTGCGACCAACTAAAAGTGATCACTTTTTAATAAATAGTGACCATTTTAGATTAATAAGTGACCACTTTTAAAAGTGGTCACATTTTAGCGTAAAGTGGTCACTTTTTTAATAGTCGCACCAAAAAACGGTCTTACACAATAATTTGCGTCAGAGTTTAGCCCATATTTAGTCATTCTGAGAGGTCAAAAAGGAAAATAGAAGATTCCTATCACAGTTTTTTGTATGGCCTTTCCTGGTTGCCATGGCGGCTTTGACCCAATCATGTGGCATCCAAATACTGAAATCACCAAACTACGCTGTACTTTCTGTTTAAACTCTCAATAATTTATCAAAAAATAAACTACTTAATGGAGTTTTTAATTTCTATATCTATGGCAACCAAATTATTGTCAATTATTTACTTGCTGGAAGCATATTTTTGAAGCGGGTTAGCAGGCTGACCGCTTCAAGCTGAAGCTACAGGGATTAGAGATGTAATGTTGTGGGAAGCCACATTCCTGTTTCTTTGGACTGTCTCCGAATTGTGTTGGCTTGGATACAAGTCATCACCAAACACAAGGGATTCTCGATGATACTGCAATTCTATTACCTCTGTTCGTTCCACTGTACTAGTTTTAGCTTTATCCCGAAAATTTAGCAAAGAATGCAATGAGAACATGAAGTATTTTACAGCTCTACAAACATCCAAATTTATAAAAAAGTAAAATCAACGGACTAACCAATTTATAACATCTTGATAAGCAACACGGTCTGAAAATTTGTTAGTGAATCATAATAGATATGACGGGAATGTAATGCTTTGAGGTGTATATACACTCGTTTCCCTCGATATAATCTAGTCAAGAGTTACATTGTTGAAAATCCTATTCTACCCAAACAAAACAAAGAAAACAACAGTGTATTGAACAAGTAAAACAAACACCTATACAAATATCTCTCACTACCAATTGAGAATGGAAGCTATACCATACCCACCTGAGAATCACATCATACTTCTGCTTGTCGAATCGAAGTTCATCATTGCAAATGACTGAAATCCCCCGGACGTTGACATGTTCCCAGAACCACTACTACTAGCAGACCTCTCAATTTCTGACAGCTCAGCAACCAACGGTATAGGCCTTTCCGGGATTGAAGGAACTGGCAAGTCTGTCTCCAAAATCTTCACAACTTGATCCATTGTCGGCCTTGCGTATAGCTGAGGATGCGAGCATAAAACCGCAATCATCACATACTTCTCCATGACCTCGCTTGGACCTAGTTCGGGCATCCCTTCTTCAATGACATCCAAGGTATGTCCTTTCCTAACCAATGCCCATGCCCAATCAGTCACAAGCGAAGGCTGCCCGTCACTGACAGACAGGATAGCCTTCTTCCCACTCAACAACTCGAGCAAAACAACTCCAAAACTGTAAACGTCACTCCTTTCAGTCAACTGCCCATAAAGGGCATATTCCGGGGCAACATACCCCATTGTCCCAGCCACCCTAGTGCTCAAATGTGAAAACCCTTCAGGATTAAACTTGGCCAGCCCGAAATCACAAACCTTAGCCTCAAAATTATCATCCAAAAGAATATTACTAGCCTTAATATCACGGTGAATTACCGCAGGTTGTGCACCATAATGCAAGTAAGCTAACCCTCGTGCCATCCCTAGCGCGATTTTCTGCCTCGTTGGCCAACTTAACTTCTTCTCTAAATCATCGACAAACAAATGATCATGTAAACTACCATTCTCCATCAAATCACACACAATAATCCTCTGATGACCCTCTAATTTGGTGGTAGCAACACAATAGCCTCTTAATTCCACAAGATTAACATGCCTAATACTCGCAATGACCTCAACCTCATGTGTAAACCCGGTATCGCCCGCTGCAGAACAATTCTTAAACCTCTTAATAGCAATGACATTACCATTTGGTAAAACACCCTTGTAGACATTACCATACCCTCCCCTCCCAATTAAATTATCGCGGTGAAAATTCTTTGTTGACTGTTTCAATTCCTCAATTGTAAATTTAATCAAAGTGGTACTCCCGCCAATTGACGAAGGTAATTTGGAAACCGACCCGGATCCGACCCGACGAAGCCGTCTCTTTTTAACCTCCCTCCTCTTCTTAACCCTCATAAAAACAAGATACAACCCATAAAGCGAACACAACCCAATAAAACCAACAACAGTAATAACAGAAATAACTACTTTTTTCCTCCAAGAGTTACCCTTACCGTCATTGGTAAAATCAAGGGAAAAGAGACACCTGGCAGTACCGGGATCTGACGGTCCAAATTGATTGATCAAAGCACCCGCGTAAATCAACGGTAGATTCGTACAATCTGAGATTGACCCAACGGTGTGCCCCTTGAGGTATGAAGCTTGTAAAGTGGTGAGACTTGTAAGACACGACGCACATGGGGAACTGTTCTCTAGAGACTGGTTACAGTTCGAAACGGCGTCGTTAAGGGCGACTTGAGGAACGAGTTTGTCGAACTCGGAACGAGTCGAGATGTTCATGCATCCTTGAGAGATCCACGAGGTGCTGAAGTTGCAAGAGCTGCGGATGTTGAAGTTGGGGATGAACGAGTCGACTAGAGACTCGTACGAGTTCCAGCATGACTCGGACGAGTTGATGGGTGGGTAGAACGAGTTGGTGGATCGGAGGTACTCGGATAGGACGAGTCGTAGACCTTCTGATATGTACTGGCAGTTTGTGTTGACGTTGTTTGAGGGTTTTACGTCTGCTTGGTGGATTAGTGTTTTCAGTGTGGTGAAGTTTAGAGGGCATGTTGCTGATACGACAGCGTTTTGGGTTGGAGTTATTATACGGCCACTTGAAGAAGAAGAAGATGATAATAATAAAATTAGTGTAAGGATTAGGATGAAGAGAGGAGAAAGATGGGACATTTTGAAGGGGTGGTTTCCATGGAGCTTTTTGGATTTGTATCATCTATTTGCTTTAATCATAAGTCATAACAACGCAGTTACTAACTAATGTGGCCCCTCACCTAATGCTCATTTTTATCCTTTACCTTAAAAATATTAATCTATAAGTTTAAAACGGGCTAGTTAGTAAACTAGTGGGCGAGATTTACGAATTACGTAAATAAATGCAGAATGCATAACGAACATTGTATTTATTTATCTTATATGCACAAGTTTTATCATACTTAACCCATTTTATTGCTAAAATGGATCTCAAATTCTCATTTATGATCGGGTGATCTGTCACAAGCTTAAGACGGGTCAAATCTCGTTCACAAAGAGAAAGTGGGGGAATTGGAGCACCCCACGTGCCCTGCACTTGCACTTTGTGAGAGGTTTGACCCCTCTTAAGCTCGCAAGTAAGACTTGCTGAAAATAGATACGTCCAATTCAAGAAAGACTTACTAATTTTTCACAAATTCTCTTAATCCAGACTTCGTGATTAGTTTTATTCTTTCACTTCCAAATTAGTCTGAAGTTATCGAAAAAAATCACATGGTTTTTCACTTGCAATCCTATTTGCCTTTTTTGTGAAATTAAACCCAACATGTCTTCATTAAAGACAGATATGTTTATATTCAATGAGAATTAGTGATTTCCAATACACTAGTTTAAATTTGTATACTTTAATTTCCAAAATACTTAAAAGACAAATCTTTCCAAATAGGTAAGAGTACTTTCCAATTTCAGTTAAATGGTTAAATTGTTTAATTATAATAAATACAAATATACAACTACTATATATCCATTTTCACTCTACACGATCTAATCAAACTGAGCATGTTTTCTTTTATCTAAATTTATATTGAACTAGTAAAATCTAAAATTTATTTTACAGTGCATTTGGATTAAACAAAGTATAAAGAAAGAATAACTATTGTGATAGAACAATCCCAAATGAAAGTTTAAGTCCTTAACTAATTATTGAAGGCGAACAATTTTATAATATACACTTTTATACACACTGCACATGGGAAAGAAACTACTCAACAAAAAAAGTTTAATACAAAGTAGTTTAATTTAATGACTGTCCTAAGTTTATATTTTTTTTAGTCCAACGAATCGCGCTTTTAAACATATTATAATAAAGGGTACGGAAAATTCGAAATTGTGACATATTATCAACAAACAATACCTATGTCTTAACTATTAGAATATGACAACCTCGGTATGAATATAAACATTATGACTTATGAGAGATGGTAATTTAATTTCAAATCCACGGGATTTAGTAAAGAGAAGATAAATATTCGTTATGAAAATGGGCAACTAATGAAACCATATTCTGATTAATTTATCTCCATACCATTAGACCATCCCCAAGCAGTGGTCGCGCTAACTAGGTCGCGACCCAATTTTACTCTTAATCTCACCTTAATTATCTTGACCTACTTTTACCCTCCCAAGCAAAAGGTCACGACCTAGGTCATCAACTCAATCATTTTCCACTTCATAATCCATACTATATACTTATTTTATTGTTTTTATATTGTTCAACCAATAAAAATTGTCCACCTAGTAGGTCACTAAGGTGGTCAATTTTGTTCCACCATGGTCACAAATTGACCTTTGGTCACCAATTAACAAAGAAGGTCACCAATTATGTTTGTGTAATTACATCATTAGCATGACCAAGCAAGGTCATGACCTACCAATTGACCTTGCTTGGGGATGGTCTTATACCAACCCCGTTTAGAGGATGCGATTAAGATATAAAGTTGTTGACTTGTGAAAATGATGATTTTGTAAGGAAGCTTCGCAATAGATTGATGAATATCCACTTGGCAAGTAGCAGCCACCAGCCAGTGTAGAGAAGTGCATGAATAAGATATGATGAAGATGATGGGCTGCTTCCAGGAAAGCAAGTTTATTCTAACTAAACTTTTCATGGTAAGAGTTTGGAAGTGACATGATTATAAATGAGTGGGTCCAATTATTTCAATTTTATGATTGGGTGCTCTGAGTTGGTCCAATGTTACCATACTTTATCGTGTACAATTTTGAATATAGTGCGTAATATATATACTCCCTCTTATTCATGATATTCTTCTCTATTTTCTTTTTCGGTTATTCATATTTTCTTTCTTATTTTCTTTTTTAGATGTGGGGTAGTATATTTTGTGTGGTATAAATTCATTTGTTTGTGGGGTAATGTGTTTTATGTGCTCAAAATTCATTTCCTTAATATAAGAGCCAAAATGAAAGGGGGAGAATACACTGAATAGGAGGGAGTAGTACTTTAATAGTTTACGTTCCTTTATTTTCGCCTCACAAGGTGTAAGGACCCGCCAAATCTTCTATATTAGCGTGCGCGATCCACTTACTTCGTCCTCTTAGATTTCTTTCATGCCTTTATTTATTTTTGTTTTTGTTTTTAAATTCAAGTAGTACTCCAAGATTATTCCAAGATTACTTCACGTGTGTCGAATCTTGGAGCTTAGTTTTATGTTTAGGATATGTTTTTAGGCTTTTAGAAAATGTATCGCTATTATCCATATGTAATATTTACTGCTACACTCTACAAGTATGAAACTATCAAATAAGCCTCTATGAGAGGTGTTAGTCAATGAAAACAACTTCTCATCTTTAAGCTTGATATTGCTTGTCTTTTGCTTTCAATAATTGTATTGCTTACTTTTATTGCATTCGTGTGCCGGACATTGATAATCGTGACTAGGATCCCCGACACACACCCCGAGTCCCGAGTTGCGTGCTAGTAGGCGATTGTGGGAAAATATCCGAATATTTCACCTCTAAATTTCAGGATTATAACAAAATTATAAGATACGAAATAACGAGTCATATATGAAAATAACGATATAAATAAGAGATAAAAATCAACATTTGGTCCTTACAAATTGGCTTAAGAACAATATCAAAAGTATGATATCTCCTACTAGTTGCACCCAAAATGCTCCTTGATATGCCTTAATCGTGCTAGAACGATTATACAAAATTACCGCTAATTTTATGTGAGGTTTGATGATAGATCTAGAGAGAAAAATTGAGAGAAAAATCACCCTAGTGTTTTGTATTTGTGCCGTAAAAAATACCTCAAAAACCCTAGGTATTTTTCTTTTTATTCTCCCATAATCCTACTAGCTAGGTTTTCCTAAAATAAGAAATTGCAATTAGGATCCTTTCCAAACCGATTTGGACCGAGTATATATATCCATTTATTGCTTCATATTTTTCGGTCACACCTAGTAAATAACATCCATTGTATTATTATAATTATCGTCACTAATATCGTCATCTTATTAATAAGTCCACTCAACCTTTTGCAGTCGATTTATTAATACATGTCTGACAATATTTACAATAATTATTACGAGTAATACATTTGCTTAATTAAATATAACGGTTTATATTTAATCACGAATTAACTGATTAGTTCGTTTAAGCTAACATTATTTACATTAATTAAATATAACAGTTTATATTCAATTTACGAATTAACAGTTTAATCCGTCTATCATCATCATTTTTGACTAACCTTTTAGTCAAATACATCGACTAACCTTTTAGTCGTATAAGGCATCAATATGACTATATTATTCATATAATCACATCTCTCAGACACATCCTATAGGTGTGACTTATAGGGACCAGTTGATCACCGCCATAATAAAATGACAATAACGTCAAACTTCTAGCGAGCCAACCGGTATTGATAAACGTTAATCAACTGATTATTATACAAAGTATACCCTGTGAACCTACAGAGATTTATTTATGTTATTGCCCTACCTGTGGAGGACCACTGGCCTCAAACAATCTCCAAATGTCGTACAAGTGTATGTGCGATAACCGATTCTCATATCCATAATAAATTTCTCCCCCTCAATGTAAACCAATTTGCAAAGTCCGTATTCACAAAGGTCGTAGTTTACAAGTGATCAGTATCAAGAGTGGTTTCCCCGACTAGAGAGTAACTTAACTGATAAACGAATCTATATTCGAGCATGGCCATGCATTTCAGTTACAGCTCCTCGAGTGGCCCTGAGAAATATCATATCCTGATAAAGGTTTGATATTTTCTTCAACTCGAATCTTGCAGATACAAACGCAGTATGAAATGACCCAGT
>JAIUZE010003345.1:0-23770 GCA_022085475.1 Heliosperma pusillum | reverse complement strand
AAAAAATAGCATATTCATCACTCCCCTATTCATTTCCCTCTATTACCCTCAATCCAAGCAAGCCCTAAGGTTGAAAATCTGACTAAAATTATCATACGAAAACCACATTTTCTCTATTAATAATCGTATAACTATTTGTTTCTGTTCATAATAATCATAGAAGAAACAATAAACATTCCATATAAAAATAACAATAATTAATAAAGTAAAAAAGAAAACTCAAAAAATGGCAAAGTTAAAAAATAAGAATGATTTTGGTACACAATTACTTGCCCAAAGAGGGTACCTCTCAATTAGAAGATGATGAAGGGCAACTTGAATAATTACACAAAGGAGAATGATAATGGTGATTTGTCACATCATTCTCTTTATTATTTGCAACAATGATGCTAATAAAAGACCCATTTACCCCTTGATGATATTCCTTATCTCTTTCCACTTGTTCTAACAACATTGTTTTCTTAATCAATTTTTCTTCAGCATTCCGTAGAAACTTAAACTTAGGAGTAGGAGATGACTTGACAATCCTTTTAAACTCACCATTAGAAGATTCATAGAGAGGATTATAAGATTCCATATGAGTTGAACAAGGTGTCGTATAAGGAGGAGATGATAATGGTGTTATATATGGAGTACTAATAATGTCCATATTATTATTATTATTCAGAAGATCATTTAAACTATTCCTTTTTCTTTCATTTGTTAACTCCATTTCTTCAATTGTTTCCTCTTTGATTGGGAACAGAAAGCTTGGTGGCCCAGTCATTAATTCTGTTTATCACATAATAATGGTTTATTATTTTGTGGGTGAAAATGGATTTCTTGGTTTATTTGGGTATTATTGCTGGAAATATTTACAGTAGAAGATGCTTGGTTTTTACAGCATAAGATGTGAGATGTTTTTGTATAATCATTTTCAACAATTCTCCTTTTCCACCATAAAAAGGTACGAAGTAGTATATTTCAGCAACTAAGGCTAATAACAAGCAAGTAAATACTATGCTTAAACCAAGTCCTACACTTCCTAATGATCTCATCTTTCAATAACTATAGAATTCATCTATTAATTATCAACCATGTATGTAGTGTACTGTGTACATTACATACATATACTATAAATGGTAGTGTTTTAGGGTAGATTTGTAGGTGAAATTAGGTAGGATAAAGTGAGGGAAAGTGAAGTATAGAATGGAGGGATTAAGAGAGAAAATGAGTGGGAGGGAAGTGAAAAAAGAGGAGAGGGTGTGAAGGTGTGATGCGAATGTTATCGGACAGGTCTCACGTCGTCCAAGAGAGGATCACATGGGGAGAATGCTATTAAAAAGATACTTCCTCCCATCCAAACCAAACTACCCCAACACTATTTCAAGTCAAACTTGATAAATATTGACATTGATTATATGTAGTCAAACTTTTAAAATTTGTATATAAAATTGACATATTTACATGTATTACAAAAAGAGGTTTCGGAAAAATATTATTTCGATGCAAAAAAGTAATATATAAATGAAGAAAAACGTAGTCAAAGTGTCGTCTCGTAGACCGTGAAAAGTCAAATGGGTAGTTTGGTCTGGATGGGAGGGAGTATTGTACTTGTCACAATTGCTCTCAGTAAATTATTTCCCACTTTTCTGCTCAAAAACTTAGGGGGTTGGTTAACATCGACGACGTTTTAGGAAATATCGACGACGTTTTCATTACGAAAGACGATAATGCCCTTATGACCTTAAACTCTCTATCTCTCTTCTATCTCTAATTCTCCCAAAATCAAATACAACTAATTCAACTAAAAAAATTAAAAAATTACAACAACAACAATTTTACTAAATCGAACAACAATAATTTCACTAAATCGATTATCATGACGGATGAACAATCTTCAGTATGTTTACAAATTATTCAAAATTTAAATTTGTCATTTTTTTCCCGGAATCCGTTAATTGTTTGTTATACTTAATTAAGTTAATTGATTTACGTTACGTACAAATCAAATGCGGATTTTTTTTAAAAAAAAACTGGAAAAAATATCATGGCCAGACGAAGAACTGGATGTCATGGACCATGGCCAGCATCCATTTCCAACGTCTGACCATGGCAAGACATTGGAAATGGAGGTCCAGCCATGGCCAGACATCCATTTCCAACGTCTGACCATGGCCAGACGTTGGAAATGGATATGGCCAGACGTTGGAAATGAATGTCTGGCCATGGCTGGGCCTCCATTTCCAATGCCTTGCCATGGGCAGACGTTGGAAATGGATGTCTAGCCATGGTCCATGACATCCAGTTCTTCGTCTGACCATGGTATTTTTTCCAGTTTTTTATAAAAAAAATCCGCATTTGAATTTTAACTAACTAAGACGTAACGTAAATCAATTAATTTAATTAAGTATAAATATACAATTAACAGATTCCGGGAAAAAAAATGACAAATTTAAATTTTGATTTATTTGTAAACATACTAAAGATTCTTCGTACGTCATGATAATCGATTTAGTGAAATTGTTGTTGTTCGATTTAGTGAAATTGTTGTTGTTCGATTTAATAAAATTGTTGTTGTAATTTTTTAATTTTTTTAGTTGAATTAGTTGTATTTGATTTTGGGAGAATTAGAGATAGAAGAGAGATAGAGAGTTTAAGTGCATAAGGGCATTATCGTCTTTCGTAATGAAAACGTCGTCAATGTTTCCTAAAACGTCGTCGATGTTTTACAATCCGGAAAACTTAGTTAAATACCCACGTCGTTTGGGCCTTTACATGGACTAAGTCCGACGGAGTTAGGCCTCCAAATTCATGACATCAAGTAAAGGTTGAAATTGCTCACTCGGGTTGGCCTAAGCAAAACCGGATACTCGGTACAGTTTTATTTGAGTATCCAAAGCGGTTCTAGGATTTGATAAATGAGGGTGCGTAAAAAAAATTTACAACGAAAAACCGTGTTATACATCGAAAATCTTATTTAATTGGACAAAGTATGTAGGGAAAGAGCATTAAAAAAAACAATCTATCTTGCTTGTGACAGATGAAGCTTGCGACGGGCCGAATAGTCCCATATTTGATGAAAGTGGGTCGACCATATTCAAATGTGGTGTGGAAAATTGATTAGACATGAAGTGACTAGTCTTATTTTTTTTTATTAAATGTTTTGTCTTCCCTAGGCTACACTCAACCGTCTCTCTTCCCCATTTGATAGGCTATGCCGCACACCTAATCAAAGATAAATATCCTAGACACAAATGAATGTAGTAAAAGGGATCAAACACAAGGAGACGGGAGTTGCTATACAAGTTGT
The DNA here is from genome assembly GCA_022085475.1 of Heliosperma pusillum. NCBI lineage: Eukaryota > Viridiplantae > Streptophyta > Magnoliopsida > Caryophyllales > Caryophyllaceae > Heliosperma > Heliosperma pusillum. Next base: position 20,478 of record JAIUZE010003345.1, on the reverse strand, counting down.
TATGGGGTGAATTCTATCAAAGTCGGTTATCGATTAGTTTATTTGGGTTTATAAAACAACAATAATAATAAAGGAAGAGTTTAAGGTGGTCGGGTCACACAAGCAAATTATGTAAATGCTCAAGTCAAACTAGGAAATTGATAATAACGATTTGTTTAGGCTAAAGACACACATCTCTCGATATTAGTGTCAACCATAGATCGGGTCCTAACGAACTCCCGCTTTGACTAGGTCGTTCTACTAACACATGCTTAGTCTAATTCAATTCCGTGCCTCTGGACTTATAGAAAGACCCAGCCTCCAGAACGCGATGCGGCGACCGAAGAGATGTGCCGTGGCAGTGCTTTTCTTCCAAGGGCTTAGTGGGACTGAAAGAGTAAATATTCGCCCGCGAAAACGAGCCCCTATATTCTAGCATCTTTCTTATGCCCTATGCCCAAAAGAAGAGTTTGGTGCGAAGTCAGGGGAGAAAGTCCTATCCAGAAGTTTTCGCAACTCAATCGTGTATGATGGAGTCATCAAAGATTTGACCTCTTCGAAGTGATTCTATCCTTCGCATTCTTTTTTTCTATCACCTCAAAAAAAAAAGAATTAATTAGCCCACTCCTGTTTTTGCGACCTAACGACTGGTGTGTGTAACACATACTACCTACGAGTCTCATTCTCTCGCATTCGTCCCCCCAAGTCAAACTAATGCCTGCTGTTGCGCTTGTTTTAGCGCGTTTCCAAAGTAAACTAATGAATTTAATCAAGGATTGTGATCAATAATCAAAGACTAACAATACAATGCAAGCATGCGATAGAAACAACTATTTGATATCATAACATCTCATTTCAACAATTGCAAATATTATTTATGCATGACTTCCTTAATTCCCTAGACAAACTACTCTTGCATAATGATAACTAATCTAATAACAAATGATAAAGTAAAAATGATAACTAACTAACAATGGAAATGACAAAGGAAATAACAAAACAATACAAGAAATAGAATTACCTTAACAAATGAAATAAAACTTGGAATTGAAGAACACAATGGAACCAAATAACTTCCAAATAAACTTTTAATATAAATTGAAATACTTAAAGGAATTATTTGTAACAACTAATGGAAACTAAACTATTCTAAACCTAATCTAATGACTAATGATATTATGTAAAAGAGTATTTTTAGAGTGTAGAATGTTGTCCAAGATGCTCCTCTAATGACGGATTAATGCTCTATTTCTAATAAAATACACTACAAAACGAACTCGGGAAACTGACGGAAAAAATCCGTCAGAAACACCAAAAATCCGTCAGTAAAGTCGATTACTGACGGAAATTCCGTCAGTATCGTGCGTCACTTCAATTGGTAACAAAAAATTGACTTGTGACGGAATTTTCCGTCAGTAAATGGGTTTACTGTTGGATGATTCGTCAGCCAGTTTAACTGAAAAGTCAAGATAATCTTGACCTTACTGATGGAAACAGATGATTTGTCAGCCAGTTTAACTGAAAAGTCAAGATAATCTTGACCTTACTGACGGAAATTCTGTCAGTAAGGTCAAGATAATCTTGACTTCCTGACGGAATTTTTGTCAGTACGGTCAAGTTTATCTTGACTTTACTGACGGAATTTCCGTTAGTAAGGTCAACATTATCTTGACTTTACTGACGGAATTTCCGTCAGTACTTAATGTAGCAGTGGCTGGATACAGCAGCCTGCTGTCCAACCAGAATGCGTATTTTGCATTGTTTTAAACGGTGAAAATTTCAACAAAACCTGCAATACAGAAAATACATTCGAGCGGTAATCCATACTCACGTCGACCGCATGAGCGGGAATCAACAAAAGGCAACAAAAATAAATCGGAAGATCGATGGAAATTGGAAAAAAAATCAATTACATAAAAAGTCAACAAATTCATAAAACTTTCTTACAAACTTACAAATTCAACGGGTTCACTAACTTAGACAAAACTAATGTCTTTGACATAACCACTAACTTAAGTAGATGATAAATTACTAACCTAAGGGGGTAACGGAACCCTGTCCAAGGCGTGCCCGTCGTCCGCATTGTCGTCTCTTGGACGTGGCGGAGAGAAATGGCACAATCCCGGGGGAAGAAATTTCATCAACGCCGCTTTCATGGCGGCCATTTGCTCGTCTTGGCTCTCAATTTGTTGTTGATTGGCCCGTACTTGTGCTTCAAGGGCAAGTCGGGCGGCTCGCTTATGTTCTCGTTCATTCGCAAGTGCACTCAATTGCTCCTTCATTTGAGTATTTTTACTTGCGAATCGAGTGTAATCAGTAGGATTGTAGGAGAAAGATGCGCGTGCACTTTTGTTGCAAGGTGGATCATACCACTCTTCTTTCCCCTTGTCTCCCATCCCGAACAGCCTCGACTTCTTATCGAATCCATCTGCAGCTTTATAGTATGCATGGAACTCGTCTGGGGTCTCGCAAGTTGGCGTTGGCTGACTCATCTGTTCGGTGTAAGCTTCCTGAAAAAACAAAAAAAAGTTGTATAATTAAAAACATTTAGTGATAAAAACAAAACAAAGCTAATAAATAGTATTAAAGTTGGATATAAAAAAAACTCCTTAGTAATAATTAGACAAACTTACGTTTGTCTTACCAGGTCTAGGATTAAACCACTTGCCCTTCTTGTTTTTCTTTGTTTTCTCAAACAACTTGTACAGCGTAGGATCAACCTGAAACTAGTATAAAAACATTAAGTGATATATCGCCAATATTAATCCTTCATAATATGCAATTTGTGAAGTAAAAAATAAAGGACTTACCAATTCTTTAAACGCATAAGCACAACTCTTCCGGCCTAGAGTATGGGTGCCCAAAGCTTTCTCTCCACCCGACCGTCTATTTACCTTGTTGATGTTGGACTTCTTGGCAAATTCGGGATCACTTTCGGGCCTATTTCAAATGTTTTCCCACCAACTTTCAGGCACCCAATCCGGCCTTTTTTTGTTATACTTGAGGCCACCAACAAGTGAGGTAATCCGCCTCGTGACCTGTTTCTTTCTGTGGAAATAACAGTTTACATCCCCTTAAAAATTAGGATTATAACAAAATTATATAATATGAATGCAAGTCATAGATATAAAAACGATACAAATGTAGAGAAAAAGAATTAAACCTTCGGTCCTTAGCAAATTAGGCCTAAGAACAGATATCAAAATAGATATCCTCCTAATCGTAACACCCAAGACTGATTGAGATATGCCCTTGTAATTGCTAGAAAAGAATTAAAAGTTACAGTTAACTTTTATTGTTTTTGTGTTTTTGTGTTTTTGTGTGATGGAGGCACAAGTGAGAGAGAGTCAAAATTAGGTTAACAATTTTTTTTCTTCCTCTTGTAATTGACGGCACACTTAGGTTATAATGAGGAGATTTAGTCTCCTCAAATAACTACCCATTGACTGAAAAAAACCCGAGTGTATCTGGACACTTTTTCCGGTCATTTTAGCTTTTAATATAATGTAATACTTTATAATCGTCATTAGTCAAAGACCGACATTATAATACATCATTAATTATAAATATCCGTATATTTATAATTTTCCAATTAATTATAACGGTTTATATTTAATTAGCTTACATTATATACAACAATTAAATATAACATTTTATATTCAATTTACGAATTACAGTTAATTCGTCTCAGCTAAATTTATTTAATCATTATTAAATAATTATATCATCATCACATTGACTAACCTTTTAGTCAAAAACACCGACTAACCTTTTAGTCATTTAATAAGGCATCAATATGATTATTTTCTCAAATAATCACTCTCTCAATCACATCCTTTAGGTGTGACTTTTAGGGACCAGTTGATCACCGCCATCTGTATGACAATAACGTCAAACTTATCTAGCAAGCCAACCGTTATCGATAAACGTTAATCAACTGATTAACAATACAAAGTATACCCTGTGAACCCTACAGGATTTTTTATGTATTGCACTACTGTGGAGGACACTGGCTCCAACAATCTCTCCCACTTGTCCCGTACAAGTGTATGTGCGATACCGATTCTCATATCCATAATAAATTTCTCCCACTCAATGTAAACCAATTTGCAAAGTCCGTATTCACAAAGGTCGTAGTTTACAAGTGATCAGTATCAAGAGTGGTTTCCCCGACTAGAGAGTAACTTAACTGATAAACGAATCTTATTCGAGCATGGCCATGCATTTCAGTTACAGCTCCTCGAGTGGCCCTGAGAAATATCATATCCTGATAAAGGTTGGATATTTTCTTCAACTCGAATCTTGCAGATACAAGCGCAGTATGAAATGACCCAGTAAAAATCTACTTAGCCTCCTGTTACGGTCGACCATGAGAAAGAAACCAAAGTCCCCAAAAACTGCCTTAATCTCAAGAGACAGTCGATAGTCAAAAGAATCGACTCTTAGGAACACTGTGGACGTCCTATCCACGACCTGGCAGCGAATGTTCTGAAACATTTAGAACTCCATAACGTTGTCACACACAAAATGTCCTGCGCAGTATCATTATAATTCGCTCTGTGAATCGACAGTAACCGTTTGGACTTCAGCTCGTTGAACCCACCAGCAATCGACGTCACAAAGTAATTGCCAGAGTTATCAGCTCATGTAGGCAATTACGGACCCAAAACAAATATAATGTAATTCAGTTCACTTTGTGGTGTTCAATGTTGTCCGTACAACCCACATGAAAACAAAATATAAACAAAACGATGATTTTATAGATAGTTTTTATGAAAAGATACAGGTGTCTAATCCATAAAAAACAACTAATACAACTCAGGAACACGTTTGATTCCCATGGAAATAACGTGCCCTTCATGCTTATCATATCTTAACGTTTTAGTGAGAGGATCTGCGACGTTATCATCCGTAGCAATCTTGTCTATCACTATCTCCCTTTGCTCCACGTAATCTCGGATCATGTGAGCTTTCCGTTGTACATGCCTAGACTTGTTGCTGGACTTAGGCTCCTTAGCCTGGAAGATGGCACCACTATTATCACAATAGATGGTGATCGGGTCATCCGAACTCGGAACTACGGTTAGTCCCTGTAAGAACTGACGCATCCATATAGCTTCCTTCGCAGCCTCTGAAGCAGCATAGTACTCGGACTCAGTCGTAGAATCTTATAACAGTTTGTTTGGAGTCTTTTCCTCCAGCTGACCGCAGCCCATTAAGAGTAAACACGAAACCAGCTGGATTTCGAGTCCTCTCGATCCTTTGGAAGCTGGCATCCTGCGTAACCGATTGGCGCATAGCTAGTGTCCCTCCATAAGTCATACCCAATCCTTAGTCCCTTCCGTAGGTACTTAAGGATATTCTTAACCAGCCATCCACCAGTGTGTTTCACCTTGGATTGCCTTGGTATCGACTTGTGTCATACTCAATTCATATGCCACTCTGGCGTGTGCATACATTGGGGCATACAATCGATCCTTAGCTTGATGGCATAAGAATCCGACTCATGCGCTCGACCTCTTCCGATGTCTTTTGTGCCTGAGCTTTACTCAAATGCATCGCAGAGACCATTGGAAGGTTCCCCTTCTTGGAGTTGGTCATGCTGAACCCCTCAAGAATCTTATCTATATAAGACTCCTGACTGAGGGATAACATCCGTCGTGATCTATCTCTGTAGATACGGATCCCCAAAATTCTTTGTGCTTCACCCAGATCGTTCATCTGGAAATGGTTCTTTAACCAAACTTTTACCGAAGTTAAGAGAGGTATGTCATTCCCAATCAAGAGTATGTCATCAACATACAATATTAGGAAGACAATCTTGTTCCCACTCGACTTGATATATAAGCATGGTTCCTCGACCGACCGATCGAGTAAATCATTCTCTTTTATCACTGGGTCGAAACCGATGATTCCAACTCCGAGAATCCTGCTTAAGTCCATAGATGGAACGCTTAAGCTTGCATACCTTCTTAGGATTTTTAGGATCAATGAAACCTTCGGGTTGTACCATGTACAACTCCTCTTCCAAATAACCGTTTAAGAAGGCGGTTTTCACGTCCATTTGCCAAATTTCATAGTCATGAAAAGCGGCAATCGCTAAGATTATCCGAATGGAACGCAGCATAACTACGGGTGCAAAAATTTCATCATAGTGCAATCCTTGCACTTGAGTGAAACCCTTTTGCCACTAGTCGTGCCTTGTATGTATCTGGTTGTCCTTCTACAGAATGCTTTATTTTATAAAGCCATTTGCACTGAAGAGGCCGAACCTTATCAGGTAAGTCAACCAGATCCCATACGTCATTCTCATACATAGAGTCCATCTCGGATTGCATGGCATCAAGCCATAGCTTAGAGTCGGAACATGTCATGGCACCTTTATAGGTAGCGGGTTCGTTTCTCTCAAGGAGTAAAAAGTCATCACTCTCATTCTCCTCGACCATACCAATGTATCTGTCTGGAGGAATAGAGTGTCTACCCGACCTCCTAGGTTCCAAAGGAATATTTACCGCAGCTGATGATGAAGGACCAGTTTCCTCCATTGGTTGCTCGGTTGTTGGTTCTTGAATCTCCGACAGTTCGAAGGTTCCATTACTTGTCCTATTCTCGAGAAATTCTTTCTCTAAGAACGTCGCACTAGCCGCAACAAAAACTCGATGTTCGGTAGGCGAGTAAAAGGTAATGACCAAACCTCCCCTTTGGAAACCAATAAGTATGTCTTGACCGATCGGGGGCCGAGCTTATCGTCAGGTCTCCATTTGACATAAGCCTCGCAGCCCCAAACCCGAATAAAGGACAAGTTAGGGACCGTTCCCTTCCATAGTTCATATGGAGTCTTGTCTACAGCTTTAGACGGACTTCGGTTAAGTATTAGAGCAGCTGACAAAAGAGCATACCCCCACAATGAATCAGGTACAACCGTGTGACTCATCATGGATCGAACCATATCAAGTAATGTTCGATTTCTCCGTTCGGACACACCATTCAATTGTGGTGTTCCAGGTGGAGTTAACTGTAGTACTACACCACAGTCTTTAAGGTGTTGATCAAACTCATTCAAAAGATATTCGCCACCACGATCTGAACGTAGTGCTTTAATCTTTCTATCCAGCTGGTTTTCAACCTTATTCTGGAATTCTTTGAACTTGTCAAAGGACTCACTTTTATGCTTCATTAAGTAGACATAACCATATCTACTCAAATCGTCAGTGAAAGTGATAAAATACCTATAGCCATCTCTAGCGTTGATTGACATAGGTCCACACACCCAACATCCGAATACTGTATGAGTCATAATTAGGTCAGTAGCGCGCATTCCAACCCCTTTGAAGGAAATTAGGTCATTTTGCCTATGAGACATGATTCACACGTGCCAAAAGATTCATAGTCAAATGGGGAGATAGTCCCATTATCAATGAGCTTTTTCACGCGTTTTTCATTTATGTGTCCCATACGGCAATGCCATAGATAGGTTTGATCTTTGTCACCAACCTTTGCTTTCTTATTACACACATGCATTATATCTGTGGTTTGATCTAAAACATATATTCCATTCATGGAAACAGCTTTACCATAAATCATATCGTTTAAAGAGAAAATACAGCTATTATCCTTTATTAAAAACGAAAAACCGTCCTTATCAAGTACGGAAACAGAAATAATGTTTTTCGACAAACTGGGTACATAGTAACAATTATTCAGCAATAACTCAAAACCACTAGGGAGTTGGATTACATATGTTCCCACTGAAACGGCAGCAACTCTAGCTCCATTCCCCACTCGCAGGTCCACATCACCCTTTGCGAGAGTTGTGATGCTTCTTAGGCCCTGAAATGATTACACAGATGAGAACCACAACCAGTATCTAGTACCCAAGTTCCTAAACTTGCATGGTTAATCTTAATCATATGAATAAAAGATGACGTACCAACAGGAGTGACGCGGCCTGATTTTACGTCTTCAGCATACACGGGACAGTTCCGCCTCCAATGCCCAGTCTTGTGGCAATGGTGGCACTCCATGTTTTCCTTGCTCTTTGTCTTGCCTTGTGAGCTACCGCTAGTCTCACCAGGCCCACTCTTGACCTTTCCTGGCTTTTTGAACTTCGGCTTCCCTACAGCTAGGTCAGCCTGAGCCTTGCCCTTACCTCTACCCTTGTTGCCAATCATGAGAATGTCCTGCTTCAAGCTCCCACTCAATTTCAGATCACTCTCGGTCTGTACGAGAAGTGAGTGGAGCTGATGAAGACTTTTTCTTCATATCATTCATATAGTAATTTGCCCTGAAAAGAGCAAAACCATCATGAAGTGAATGAAGCACTCGATCAATAATGATCTTCTCATCGATTTTGCAACCAAGAGCCTCCAGCTTCTCGACATTCTCGATCATAGCAAGAATGTGTGGGCTAACCGCTTGGCCCTTCTGGAGTTTCGCCTCAAAGAAGCGACAGGTATACTCATAGCTAACGATCCTCGGAGCTTTCGAGAACTCGTTAGAGAGAGTGGTGAAAATCTTGTTTGCACCCTGGGCTATGAATCGCCTCTGCAAATTGGATTCCATTGAAAAGATGAGTACGTTCTTTATCGCACCCGCCTCCATTACGAAATCACTATAAGCAAGTGATTCATTGGCTCCTGCATTGGGGCCTGGGTTAGTCGGTAGTGGCTCAGTCAAGTACTTGAGCTTACCGTCAGCAATGGCAGCATTCCGTAATGCCGCCTCCCAGTCCGCAAAGTTGGACCCGTTATTCTTCAGTCGCGTTGACTATTCATAGTGTCCATGAACATCTTAAGCCAGGATTCACGTTCGAGCGTGGCACTTGGCATTGGGTCATCAGTATGGCCAGCCATATTGTTATTTAGCAGTTATATCTGTATATAACGAATTCGAAAACTGTGGAAAAAGAAAATGAATATGATAAGTTTCATCGTTTTAAAATTAAGTCTTAATGCAAAAACTGTTTAATGCGATGACTCATGCATTTATACAATTGACCTCCCTCAAGAATTATATAAATGATCCCAAGACTCAATTTCTGTAAATTGATAAGGCAACCTCTTGGCTAATTGTACTTTTAGAATTCCTGGTCGATAAATTTCTGTAAATTCTATCTTTTAGTCCATCATAATCACGAGATATTACTCGTACTATAATGTTGAGATAAAATAGGTCAACACTCACTACTTACCCAACGTAGAAGGGGTCATATTATGACTTCCGACGAAGAAGGGGTTCATAGTAGTTTTTCCTATAAAGACTAATCTCAATTTTCATTTTAGAGGAAGATCCCATCATCTTAAATTTAATTCATTTTAAGTGAACAAATTTCTAGCATTTCGTGAATGATTTAGACTAAGGTGATGGCCCTATGAACGAGTGACATCTGTATGTCTATGATGAAAATTCAAACTATATGAATCATTTTTCATGCATTTAGGTGGTTTGGTTTAGGCGGAATATGATGCAATTATTTAACATGTGAATGAAAAACAAAAGAACGAAAAATACGTAAACTATTACAACGGTCCTAGTGTGGCCTATCTACCAAAATGAACAGTAAATACAAGTTTGGAATCCATCCTAATGGACCCGAGAAGCTTGACTTTGTCTCATCTTGGTCCATGTAGCGGGAGTGAGCATCCGATCTCCATCTTTAGTCTTCTTAAATTACATTTTCAAAATTACAAAATAAACCTATTTACATTCTAATTCCAAAAACATAATTAAAAGAAATAAAAGGAGATTCGAGATCTCATAAATACATCCAAACCATGTTTCCATCATTACGAAAACATGATTAACTAAGGCCACACTAGGTATTACATTTTTCAACCAATTGCAAAAATACGTAAATTAAAACCATTCATTCATTCATTCGACAAAAATAAAATGCATCAACTATATAAATTAATGCTACAAGACATAATTCATTAATTATGTTGATTAATTATACAAACCACCATTTTATACGATCAAAATTATGTGACAATTCCTCAATTGCCCACAACAATTTTAATCTTTCATAATCCATTTTTATTTTAAACCTTTTTAAAATAATCGGGTATCATTATTGTGAACCTTTTCACAATAACAAACAAACATTATCTTTATAATGCCCAAAAAAAAAACAAACAAATTTTTTTTTTCTTTACTGATCACTGTTCACGTGAACAGTACCAGTCCCCAAATTTTTTTTTTCTAACAGTTTAAGCAATAAACCGAAAATAAAAACATTAAAGATTTAAAAAAAAATACTGCTGCTAACAGCAATAAAAAAAAAACAGAAGAATTTTTTTTTTTTTTTATATTGTACAGTAGCAGCACCAAAAATTGGAACGGTTTTAAGACGATTATGCTTATATTAACTAGATCGGTGCAAACAAACAATGCCTAATCGTTATTAAACATTGATACAAGTAGATGATTCAAATTAACTTTTTAATATGAACATCTAAAACAATTTATACCGAAAATATATAGCACAAAAATTGATGTTCATTAACATCCAATACAATTCCATTTACATTCCAATTTAATCCTTATTAAATTAAAATATCAACAAATTCATATATTATCATCTTTAACAGATTAAAACAATAATATGAATGAATCTATAATGGAACCAAAAAAAAATCATCATGGCAAAAATAAAATAAAAACCGTGAGTTTTAATTTTTTTAATAAAACCGAAAAGATTTTTTCTTTCAATAATCATACAATTTAATATTTATGAAAATCACATAAAATAATTTCATAACCTGGCTTTGATACCACTTGTGGGAATATATCCGTATACATTCCTTTAATCTTACAGGATTATAATGAAATTACGATTTATATGATTAACGGGTCATAAATGAAATTGCATAATAAACAAAGGGATTAGGAATAACCTTTAGTCCTCGTAAATTCGGCCTAAGAACAGATATCAAAACAGATATCCTCCTAATCGTCTCACCCAAGATTGATCGAGAAATGCCCTTGTATTTGCTAGAAAATTAGAGAGAAAAAGAGTCTGTATCTTTTTGTGAGATGTGAAATTGATGATGAATAAAATTAGAGAGTTGGAATGAGTAGAAACTCCTCCATATACTCCCTCACCACACGGCACACAATAGGAGAAAATAAGGGATATTTTTCTCTTATTTTGTTACCATTTGACCGAAAAATCAAGGAGTAATCTAGACTCTTTTCCGGTTAAATTCGCTTCCATTTAATATAATGTTATACATATTATATTTGTCTAATATGTTGTCATACATTAATAAGGTCCATTACAACATTTTGCAGTGTATATATTAACATAACAATTATTATGACAATCGTATAATATATATACTTCAATTATAAATATCGGTATATTTATAATCCTGCTAATTAAATATAACGGTTTATGTTTAATTACGAATTAACATTTTAATTCGTTAAGCTCACATTATATACTACAACTAAATATAACATTTTATATTTAATTACGAATTACAGTTAATCGTCTTAGCTAACATTATTTAATCGTTATTAAATAATTATATCATCATCACATTGACTAACCTTTTATTCAAAAACACCGACTAACCTTTTAGTCATTTAATAAGGCATCAATATGATTATTTTCTCAAATAATCACATCTCTCAATCACATCCTGTAGGTGTGACTTTTAGGGACCAATTGATCACCGCCATCTGTATGACAATAACGTCAAAGTTATCTAGCAAGCCAACCGTTATCGATAAACGTTAATCAACTGATTACAATACAAAGTATACCCTGTGAACCTACAGAGATTTATTAATGTTCTTGCACTAACTGTGGAGGACACTGGCTCCAACACCTTTATCGTAAATATGTTAATAGCCGTAAATAATGGTACATATGTAAGTTAGTTAATAAATATTACTATGTAGTTAATTAGTTTTTCCAGTCGCTCCGTGGGATCGACCCTACTTATCCTTTACTATATTTATATTTTTAGGTTAAGATAGGTATTATAAATTACTAATTAGTATGCGCAAACGACACGTATCAATGAGCTTGGATGATTTCAGAGTGTGAATCTTGTAGAGAGTGAGTCGACACCTATATATTTCAACCCATACTCTAACCTAGTGGTTAACCACATACTTAAATCTCAGGGATACTTTACAGGAATGCCGTTAAACCCAACCTGGAAAAGTACCTTTGCACCATACAAAGAAGGGAACTCTAGAAAGATACAACTGGGGTTAGGGTACAAACCCATGAAGGAGGAAACCGTATAAATGCTTACTCAAGTGCAAAATCGTAAGAGTAAGGGAATCCAGATGTGGCCTTATCTCCCTACTCTAAACAAATATTTCGTTAAGGAAGAAAGCCAAGAATACTTTCACTGGTTTCCCGAGCCTTGCCACTATAGAGGAATGCAATTAGCTAGAATCGAGGTCTGCCACGATTGCTACTTTATTTCCTCTGAAACGGTTCCTACCGTCGAAACTCGTCAGACACCTAGTTTAGACAAACAAGCAGTTAGCCTTCTGTTTGGAGAAGATCGATTCGTCAGAGCTGCACATGATGAGATCATTAACATTATACTTCATGACGATCATTTCAACCCTACAACGTTGATCAACGACGCTGGCTCAAGCCAACCAAAAGGATGGAGAAAGTCGATCAAATGGACCAACAACCAAGGGAAATTCTTCAAGGTCACTACTGGAGAACGACATAAGTTCAAAGGAGAGCCAGAAGACAACGAATTCAAGTCAGAGTCGGAGTCGGAGTCAGAGTCGGAGTCGATGTCCGAGTCCGAGTGAGGGTCTAGCAAAGTTCTTAGAGAGTCTCCTCCAACTGTCATTCCCCATCCCTTTATTTCTTTTACCTTAACATCTAACAATAGCAACAGTTTTGGAAATGTCCTAACAACTATTCCTTTACCGCCTCTGACTACTGAGCAGATGGCCTCTTTGTTTCAGCTTTTTTCAAAATTTAATATGAATAAATCTGATTCTGCTTACTCCTTGAGGTGTTCTGAATGCAATTCTGTTTATGATGACAATGAGGATTACCCAGACCCAGACTCGATTGAATTACCTCCTCATATAATCAAAGAAATACTACAAGAGGGCAAAGGGGTACCATTCATAGGAAACACTGAACCTATCAACGTAGGGACCGAACTAGGACCCCGGGAACTTAGAATAGGGACAACCCTGAATCCAACTAAGAGGCTTAACTTCGTTGACCTTCTACACGAGTTCAAAAACTTTTTTGCTTGATCTTACAAAGACATGCCAGGGATCGACAAGGATATCGCAGAGCATCGGGTTCCAATCAAGCTAGGTTTCAAGCCCGTAAAAAAGAAGCTCCGTCAGATGAGGACCGAATGGGCTCTTAAGATCATAGAAGACGTCGACAAAATATTCACGGCCCGATTCATCAAAGTTTCCGAGTATTCTGACTGGGTGGCTAACGTAGTTCACGTACCTTAAAAGAATGGACGAAGCCGCGTTTATGTTGATTTCAGACACCTAAACAAAGCAAGTCCCAAAGATGACTTCCCTCTACCACATAAAGACATATTGGTAGATAACATAGTAGATCACGCATTGTTATCCTTCATGGATGGGTATGCCATGTATAACCAGATCAAAATGGCTGAAGAAGACATGCATAAAACAGCTGTCGTCACTCCATGGGGGCACATACTGCTACACGGTTATGCCATTCAGACTAATTACTGCTGGAGCTACGTACCAACATACCGCAACTACGTTATTGCATGATATGATGCATAAGGAAGTAGAGGTATACGTAGATGATATGATTGTCAAATCTAAAGAGAGAAAAGAGCATATCGATAATCTTCGCAAGTTCTTTCTCAAATTAAGACAACATGAGATTCAACCCTCAGAAATGTGCATTCAGAGTAACTTCAGGCAAACTCCTAGAACACGTCGTTAGTCAGAGGGGAATAGAAATTGATCCATCCAAGATCAAGGCCTTAATCGAAATGCCGCAACCCCAATCAGAGAAGGAGGTTAGAGGTTTTTTGGGCAAAGTGCAATATGTGAGTCGGTTCATATCGAAACTCACTATGATATGTGAACTTATTTTCAAAATGCTAAAGAAAACAGACCATTCCATGTGGGCTGATGATTGCCAAAAGGCGTTCGACAGAATCAAGGAGATATTAGCAAATTACTAGTGTTAATGACTCCCCAACGAGATCAACCTCTTGGTTTATATCTCACAGTCACAGAAACGACCATGGGGGCTATGCTCGCACAAACTTTCGGGAAAGAAGAAAGAGTAATCTACTACCTTAGTATGAAGTTCTTAGAATATGAGTGCAAATACACACCTCTCGAAAAGACATGCCTCGCTCTTGTGTGGGCAACAAAGAAGCTACGTCATTACATGCTTAGCTACTTGGTCAAGGTGTACTTCAAAATGTACACCATCAAATACCTCTTCGAGAAATCCATCCTCAGCGGACGTCTAGCAAGATGGACTTTAATGCTCTCAGTGTTCGATCTCAAATACATACCTCTGAAAGTCATAAAAGGATGTGTCGTCGTTGTGTTTTTCGCAGACAATCCTATCAACGACACCCAAACAATAGATATGTGGTCATTTCCAGACGAAGATATATTACAAGCCCGAATAGAATCCTGGGACCTCTACTTTGATGCTGCATCTAATTTAAGAGGGTTTGGAGTTGGAGTGTTGCTTATTTCTCCTCAAGGCGAGCATACACCACTATCTGTCAAACTCGACTTCGAGGTGACAAATAACGCAGCAGAATACGAAGCTTGCCTCATTGGTTTACAAGCGGCAGTTGGTCTAGGTATCAATAACCTTCAAGTGCATGAAGACTCCTCCTTGATAATCAACCAGGTCACCGGATCGTGGAAAATTCGAAGTGAAAGTCTAGCACCCTATCAGGCCAGGATAGATGAGGTTGCCCAATTCTTTGATTAAGTCAGTTATCTAAAACTACCTCGCGAAGAGAATCAATTTGCAGACGCTCTTGCGAAACTTGCAGCCTGGAGCAACATGCTAGACAACATGATCGACATGCCTCTCTGCATCAAACGACGGTCAGAAACGGCCTATGTGTACCAACTTACGGACTAAGAAGAGAATCCAGAGGAATCCTGGTTCCAAGCCATTCTAAACTTCAAACTCAACGGTACATACCCACCAGAGATAGATAAGAGGTGACAACTCGCCATACGCTTGCTAGCCTCTCAATACCTCCTTATACAAGGAGAATTGTACAGAAGAACACGTCTTGGTGTCGTTTTGTGTTGCCTTGATCGTTCACAGTCACGAAAAGTAATAGAAGAAGTACATGATGGAGAATGCGGTCCTCACATGAGCGGGCCCATGATGGCAAAGAAAATCACTCGTCTAGGATGTTAGTGGACAACTATGGAGTCGGATTGTATTAAGTACATCAGAAACTACCACAATTCCCAGATCTTCGGGAATGTTCTGCATGTTCCTCCCGCATTGCTTTACACCATGACCTCTCCTCGACCATTTTTTACTTGGGGAATCGACATCATCAGAAAGATCACCCCAGTTGGAACAAGAGGTCAATGTTATATCTTGGTAGCTATCGACTATTTCACCAAGTGGGTCGAAGCGGCATCCTACACTAGTCTTACTGCCAATAATGTGTCAAAGTTCATACAAACCAATATCATCTGTCGATATGGTTGCCCACATGAAATCATCAGTGACAATGGGTCACACTTCCAAGCAGAGACTGAGCAATTCCTAGCCAAATACAACATCACTCATCATCATTCCTCGCCTTATTGACCTCAAACTAATGGTGCAGTGGAGGCAGCTAAAAATTTTTTTGTCACAATCCTCAAGAAGATGATCGACAATTACCGTGATTAGCCAAGCAAGATACCCTTCGCGTTATGGGGATATCGCACTTCTGTTAGGACACACACTACGCCACTCCTTTCTATTTAACCTATGGAATGGATAGATGAGGTTGCCCAAATCTTTGATTAAGTCAGTTATCTAAAACTACCTCGCGAAGAGAATCAATTTGCAGACGCTCTTGCGAAACTTGCAGCCTGGAGCTAGGAATTGCTTCGAGGTGACAAATAACGCAGCAGAATACGAAGCTTGCCTCATTGGTTTACAAGCGGCAGTTGGTCTAGGTATCAATAACCTTCAAGTGCATGAAGACTCCTCCTTGATAATCATCCAGGTCACCGGATCGTGGAAAATTCGAAGTGAAAGTCTAGCACCCTATCAGGCCAGGATAGATGAGGTTGCCCAATTCTTTGATTAAGTCAGTTATCTAAAACTACCTCGCGAAGAGAATCAATTTGCAGACGCTATTGCGAAACTTGCAGCCTGGAGCAACATGCTAGACAACATGATCGACATGCCTCTCTGCATCAAACGACGGTCAGAAACGGCCTATGTGTACCAACTTACGGACTAAGAAGAGAATCCAGAGGAATCCTGGTTCCAAGCCATTCTAAACTTCAAACTCAACGGTACATACCCACCAGAGATAGATAAGAAGGGACAACTCGCCATACGCTTGCTAGCCTTTCAATACCTCCTTATACAAGGAGAATTGTACAGAAGAACACGTCTTGGTGTCGTCTTGTGTTGCCTTGATCGTTCACAGTCACGAAAAGTAATAGAAGAAGTACATGATGGAGAATGCGGTCCTCACATGAGCGGGCCCATGATGGCAAAGAAAATCACTCGTCTAGGATGTTAGTGGACAACTATGGAGTCGGATTGTATTAAGTACATCAGAAACTACCACAATTCCCAGATCTTCGGGAATGTTCTGCATGTTCCTCCCGCATTGCTTTACACCATGACCTCTCCTCGACCATTTTCTACTTGGGGAATCGACATCATCAGAAAGATCACCCCAGTTGGAACAAGAGGTCACTGTTATATCTTGGTAGCTATCGACTATTTCACCAAGTGGGTCGAAGCGGCATCCTACACTAGTCTTACTGCCAAAAATGTGTCAAAGTTCATACAAACCAATATCATCTGTCGATATGGTTGCCCACATGAAATCATCAGTGACAATGGGTCACACTTCCAAGCAGAGACTGAGCAATTCCTAGCCAAATACAACATCACTCATCATCATTCCTCGCCTTATCGACCTCAAACTAATGGTGCGGTGGAGGCAGCTAAAAATTTTTTTGTCACAATCCTCAAGAAGATGATCGACAATTACCGTGATTAGCCAAGCAAGATACCCTTCGCGTTATGGGGATATCGCACTTCTGTTAGGACACACACTAGGCCACTCCTTTCTATTTAACCTATGGAATGGATAGATGAGGTTGCCCAAATCTTTGATTAAGTCAGTTATCTAAAACTACCTCGCGAAGAGAATCAATTTGCAGACGCTCTTGCGAAACTTGCAGCCTGGAGCTAGGAATTGCTTCGAGGTGACAAATAACGCAGCAGAATACGAAGCTTGCCTCATTGGTTTACAAGCGGCAGTTGGTCTAGGTATCAATAACCTTCAAGTGCATGAAGACTCCTCCTTGATAATCATCCAGGTCACCGGATCGTGGAAAATTCGAAGTGAAAGTCTAGCACCCTATCAGGCCAGGATAGATGAGGTTGCCCAATTCTTTGATTAAGTCAGTTATCTAAAACTACCTCGCGAAGAGAATCAATTTGCAGACGCTATTGCGAAACTTGCAGCCTGGAGCAACATGCTAGACAACATGATCGACATGCCTCTCTGCATCAAACGACGGTCAGAAACGGCCTATGTGTACCAACTTACGGACTAAGAAGAGAATCCAGAGGAATCCTGGTTCCAAGCCATTCTAAACTTCAAACTCAACGGTACATACCCACCAGAGATAGATAAGAAGGGACAACTCGCCATACGCTTGCTAGCCTTTCAATACCTCCTTATACAAGGAGAATTGTACAGAAGAACACGTCTTGGTGTCGTCTTGTGTTGCCTTGATCGTTCACAGTCACGAAAAGTAATAGAAGAAGTACATGATGGAGAATGCGGTCCTCACATGAGCGGGCCCATGATGGCAAAGAAAATCACTCGTCTAGGATGTTAGTGGACAACTATGGAGTCGGATTGTATTAAGTACATCAGAAACTACCACAATTCCCAGATCTTCGGGAATGTTCTGCATGTTCCTCCCGCATTGCTTTACACCATGACCTCTCCTCGACCATTTTCTACTTGGGGAATCGACATCATCAGAAAGATCACCCCAGTTGGAACAAGAGGTCACTGTTATATCTTGGTAGCTATCGACTATTTCACCAAGTGGGTCGAAGCGGCATCCTACACTAGTCTTACTGCCAAAAATGTGTCAAAGTTCATACAAACCAATATCATCTGTCGATATGGTTGCCCACATGAAATCATCAGTGACAATGGGTCACACTTCCAAGCAGAGACTGAGCAATTCCTAGCCAAATACAACATCACTCATCATCATTCCTCGCCTTATCGACCTCAAACTAATGGTGCGGTGGAGGCAGCTAAAAATTTTTTTGTCACAATCCTCAAGAAGATGATCGACAATTACCGTGATTAGCCAAGCAAGATACCCTTCGCGTTATGGGGATATCGCACTTCTGTTAGGACACACACTAGGCCACTCCTTTCTATTTAACCTATGGAATGGATATGAGGTTGCCCAAATCTTTGATTAAGTCAGTTATCTAAAACTACCTCGCGAAGAGAATCAATTTGCAGACGCTCTTGCGAAACTTGCAGCCTGGAGCTAGGAATTGCTTCGAGGTGACAAATAACGCAGCAGAATACGAAGCTTGCCTCATTGGTTTACAAGCGGCAGTTGGTCTAGGTATCAATAACCTTCAAGTGCATGAAGACTCCTCCTTGATAATCATCCAGGTCACCGGATCGTGGAAAATTCGAAGTGAAAGTCTAGCACCCTATCAGGCCAGGATAGATGAGGTTGCCCAATTCTTTGATTAAGTCAGTTATCTAAAACTACCTCGCGAAGAGAATCAATTTGCAGACGCTCTTGCGAAACTTGCAGCCTGGAGCAACATGCTAGACAACATGATCGACATGCCTCTCTGCATCAAACGACGGTCAGAAACGGCCTATGTGTACCAACTTACGGACTAAGAAGAGAATCCAGAGGAATCCTGGTTCCAAGCCATTCTAAACTTCAAACTCAACGGTACATACCCACCAGAGATAGATAAGAAGGGACAACTCGCCATACGCTTGCTAGCCTTTCAATACCTCCTTATACAAGGAGAATTGTACAGAAGAACACGTCTTGGTGTCGTCTTGTGTTGCCTTGATCGTTCACAGTCACGAAAAGTAATAGAAGAAGTACATGATGGAGAATGCGGTCCTCACATGAGCGGGCCCATGA
This sequence comes from Heliosperma pusillum, assembly GCA_022085475.1. NCBI lineage: Eukaryota > Viridiplantae > Streptophyta > Magnoliopsida > Caryophyllales > Caryophyllaceae > Heliosperma > Heliosperma pusillum. Next base: position 1,113 of record JAIUZE010003345.1, on the reverse strand, counting down.
TGGCAAAGAAAATCACTCGTCTAGGATGTTAGTGGACAACTATGGAGTCGGATTGTATTAAGTACATCAGAAACTACCACAATTCCCAGATCTTCGGGAATGTTCTGCATGTTCCTCCCGCATTGCTTTACACCATGACCTCTCCTCGACCATTTTCTACTTGGGGAATCGACATCATCAGAAAGATCACCCCAGTTGGAACAAGAGGTCACTGTTATATCTTGGTAGCTATCGACTATTTCACCAAGTGGGTCGAAGCGGCATCCTACACTAGTCTTACTGCCAAAAATGTGTCAAAGTTCATACAAACCAATATCATCTGTCGATATGGTTGCCCACATGAAATCATCAGTGACAATGGGTCACACTTCCAAGCAGAGACTGAGCAATTCCTAGCCAAATACAACATCACTCATCATCATTCCTCGCCTTATTGACCTCAAACTAATGGTGCAGTGGAGGCAGCTAAAAATTTTTTTGTCACAATCCTCAAGAAGATGATCGACAATTACCGTGATTAGCCAAGCAAGATACCCTTCGCGTTATGGGGATATCGCACTTCTGTTAGGACACACACTACGCCACTCCTTTCTATTTAACCTATGGAATGGATAGATGAGGTTGCCCAAATCTTTGATTAAGTCAGTTATCTAAAACTACCTCGCGAAGAGAATCAATTTGCAGACGCTCTTGCGAAACTTGCAGCCTGGAGCTAGGAATTGCTTCGAGGTGACAAATAACGCAGCAGAATACGAAGCTTGCCTCATTGGTTTACAAGCGGCAGTTGGTCTAGGTATCAATAACCTTCAAGTGCATGAAGACTCCTCCTTGATAATCATCCAGGTCACCGGATCGTGGAAAATTCGAAGTGAAAGTCTAGCACCCTATCAGGCCAGGATAGATGAGGTTGCCCAATTCTTTGATTAAGTCAGTTATCTAAAACTACCTCGCGAAGAGAATCAATTTGCAGACGCTATTGCGAAACTTGCAGCCTGGAGCAACATGCTAGACAACATGATCGACATGCCTCTCTGCATCAAACGACGGTCAGAAACGGCCTATGTGTACCAACTTACGGACTAAGAAGAGAATCCAGAGGAATCCTGGTTCCAA
>JAIUZE010003344.1:0-27392 GCA_022085475.1 Heliosperma pusillum | reverse complement strand
TAAGGATATTCTTGACGGCTTTCCAATGGTCCTCACCTGGGTTAGCTTGATATTTACTTGTCATGCTCAAAGCATACGAGACATCTGGGCGCATACACATTACATCATACATGATCGATCCAACAGCAGAAGCATATGGGATCGATTTCATGCGCTCAACTTCCTCGGGTTCGGTAGGTGATTGTGACTTCCTCAAAACCACCCTATTCTCCATAGGGATGAAACCTCTCTTGGAGTTTTCCATGCTGAAATGGTGATGAATCTTAACAATATAAGATTCTTGACTTAATGCCAATATCCTCTTAGATCTATCTCTATAGATCTGGTTTCCTAAGATGCGTTGCGCATCTCCCAAGTCTTTCATTTGGAAATTATATATTTCCCAACCACTCCTTCGCGGAAGAGAGCATTGGTATATCAACTCCAATGAGGAGTATGTCATCTACATACAAGACAAGGAAGACCACTTTGCTCCCACTAAATTTCATGTATAAACATGGTTCCTAGACACTTCGAGTGAAACCATTTTCTTTTATCACATGATTAAAACGATGATTCCAATTTCTTGATGCTTGCTTAAGACCATAGATGGATCTCTTAAATTTGCACACCATGCTAGGATTATTAGGATCTTCAAAACCCTCGGGTTGTGTAATGTACACTCCCTCCTCTAAATACCCATTTAGGAAGGCGGTTTGGACATCCATTTGCCATATTTTATTTTATAGTCATAAAATGCGGCAATCCCTAACATTTTCCGAATTGATCTTAGCATGGCTACGAGAGCAAATGTCTCATCATAAGACCGTGGATTTGCGTGAAACCTTTTGCTACCAACCTCGCCTTGTAGACATCATCATGTCCTTCTATTAACCGATTCTACAACTAGAACTCTTGGTCGATAAAATACTTTGATTGTCATATTTAGCCCGGAACACATGGGCCACGGACCCTAATCTTTCCGTTGAGAACAACCAAATTTTGATGTAATAACAATTATTACCCTCACTTACCCAACGTAAAAAGGAAGCACCTCGGTGAGACGAGCCTACCACCTAATGAAATTGGAATTCATGGGCTCTACTATTTGTCAAGGCTAAGTCTCAATTAACAAAATAGAGGTCAAGTCAATTTATTATCTATCTCCTTAAAGTGAACTAAAATAGTGATCTAACGATAATATATAATTAACACGGTCGATTACTCGATATGATATGCATGTGTTATTATATGGCCCTTTGGCATGCATGTAACATATAAATAAAATGCAAACAATAAAGTAAATTTCTAGTATGGTCTTCCTAAAAATAATAAAAAATTAAATAATCTATTAAAAATTCTTAAACCAACTCCATTGGTCCCTTGAACTTCATGAGCACGCTTCCTTAAGGACACCGTCTCTTTCAGAACGCCTTTCTGAATGGCTCCGTCTTTAGGAAACTCCGAAATTACAAAATGTATAATAAAATAACAAGACTTTCCTATTATACATTTGTAAAAGTAAAATATTACAATAAAAGTGATACGAGATCACAAAATATTACAACTGAATCAATATTCCCTTACATTACGTGTAATATCGATTAAAAACTAAGGGTACTAAGACAAATTATATAATTCAAAATTACATAAATAAAAAAAATGACATTCATCCATTCAAAATGCAGCATAATTATATGTGGTACTCATGCAATTTTAATGTGCCAAATCGCCCTAATAAAATTTTATATCGTATATAACCCGGTTTTACGGAAATGCGTGATAATAACCAATTAAAATCACAAATCAATACTTGAATCAAACTTAAGCCCAAACTAATTATCCAAACTTTTTTAGGACTCAAATATTAGTCTTTACTAAATATTTGACAATAATTCAACTCGGTTTTACATTATTGCTCGTTTTTTACCCTTATTTACATAACAATTATGAAATAATTCCAAATTTAATTATAATAATTCAAAAACTCAAAAATAAATTATTTTAACATTCTGGAACATTTATAGGACCTTCAACATGTCAAAATTTTTGTCAAAAAATTTTGAATCATTTTAGAGAAAAATATAGTTGAATTTAATCGTTTTTATCAAATAAAATACTTCAAACACATGAACAATAATCTAATTAATTTTATACTTTTACATATGATATTTACAATATATTTTCAACATTATGATAATTTTATCACAACATAAAGTTTGTTTTAGCTATTTATGCCAAAATAATCACTATTTATGACCTTTTAACCATTAAAAAATCATAAATAATGAAAAATAAATCATATTTATCTCAAAGTTTACATAAAGTAGGTAACATATGCATATGACATCATACTAAAATTTCATGGTCAGATTCAAAATGTAACTATTTTTTAGCAAATAAAAGTTCATTTTACTCATTAAAATTTATTTATTTAACTAAAAATCATTAAATAAAGCAATAACCCATAAATCATCAAAATGAACTAAAAATATTTTAGAACCAGAAGGTATAAACATGCATAAAAATTCCGTGACTTTATCAAATAAAACACAAATTTCTAGTTTTATTTAGTTACTTTAACTCGTAAAAACCAATAAAACGATTTTCATACAACATTCATATGCTCAGATACCAATTGTTAGGTTCATTAACCTCCTCATAAGACTCTTCTTATGATGAACTAATTAACTATTTAATTATTTTCCTAGATCTAGTGCATGCAAACATAAAAGACAAAGTAGAGAAGTAAAAGTATGTTCCTCACTTTGTTTTGGACCGAAATGGGCACAAGAATAGGACACATTTCTATTCTTGTCTTGAGCCAAATAGGTAAGGGATGAACTTACTTAAGCTCCAGGTGTAGAAGCACTGATTTTGGTTGCACCTAGACTATCCCAAAATCACCTATTATCTTATAATATTATATAATATAAGAGGCACCCTTATAAACATATATCTTATATTACTACTACTACTAATCTTGTAATATGTATGAACTAAGTTTTTAACAACTTCTTCAAGTTGTAGAATCTTAATATTGTAGAGAGATAAGTAAAATTGTTGAAGAAGCATTTTAATGAATCATGAAGGATGAGAACTTATTCTCATCAAATGGTGCATGATGGCCGGCGGTCTAGGGGCTTCAGAAGGAGACAAGCATGCTTGCTTTTTCTCTTACCCAAGTCATTAGGGTACCGCTAAAGTTTATTAGGGTGTAATCATGTTGTTTATCATATTAAACCACAACTAATTGACACCCTAATTATCATCACCAAAAACCGGCCCCAATGATGTAATATGGACATCCATTTTAACTTTCACATTTTGTCATTTGTCATATGTAACATGTGACATAATACGTGTAACCATTCTTACAAATTCATATTTAATCAATTAAATACAATCTTATAGCAAAGAAATACACTTAACATATTAAGTAATAATTTATGATTACATGTATGTAAAATGGGTTATCTCACATATTGTTAATACAATCTACAACTTATTGTAATTATAATTAACCAATCATTCTCATCTCTAATACTCCCTCCATTCAACTCCACACTACACATTTCTCTTTTTTACACTATTCACAAGTAAGAAGAATCTTTCAATTTCCGGCTAATACATAAGAGAAAATATATTCATGTGGGATCTTGTTTGATTCGTCTTTAGGAGTATATTAAAAATATCTAACTCGTACAATTTTTGCAAATACGTAGCGAACTATATTTACGACGCAAAACGCACGTTGGCAAACGTGAAAAAAGAAATGTGTATTGTGGAGTTGAATGGAGGGAATATTTCTTAAATATTAATCAATCTTAGTAATATAACAATTTAATTACTAAACTGAATCTTATTTAATCATATTACAATAAGACATGACTCTCTTTCTTATTAATTTAAACTTGTTCAGTTTAAGGGATTAATTAATTTGTATTGCCATAAAATTAATTAACTTTAATGATTAGGGAATCGTCCTTTCGGTGTGACCTCAAGGGATCAACTGATCACCACCGTCATACGACAGTAACATCAAACTTTAGTAAGCCAATCGTTACCGATTAATGTGGACCAGTTGACTATAATGTTTATCATCCCTTTGTATTCTTGTTATTGAGATTTAATCAAGTGATCGATCACACTATTGTTGAGGACACTTACTCTAACAGTGTTTTCCGTCAATTAGGTTACACATTGAATTTTTTTCATCACTTAATAGGTAGTAGTTTGCAAAGTTAGGTATATTATGTAGTAAATTACAAATTTATAACTACTAATTCTATCAATAACTACTCCAATATCCATAATCTACTCCAAAATCAATACCTATTACCAACGCTAAACTATAAACCTTGTAATTACTAGACAAAATCCCAAGGTAAGAAGAGAAATCAAAGGATTAGAACGAGGAGATGCTTACCATAGGAAATGGAGAAATCAATGAGAACGATCCATTCAGTAGTATCATCAACAAATCGATCAAGGATAGGATTAGGAGATTAGGAGAGGTGATTAGAGGTTAAAGAAGGTTTAGAAAGAAATTTGGTGAAAAAAGATAGGGATTGGATTGATTAGAATAAAGCTTGTCTTTATATAACTCTGTGCCCAAGAAATAAGAAAATTCGCGAAATAGCTGAAACCTGAGCTTACCCAGTCGAGTACATTGATCTACGCGACCGAGTAGAACAATTAGACCGAGCACAAGGACGCTCGGTTGAGTGACACTGAAGCGAAGATGAAATAACCCATCAAGTATCCCAACTCGATCGAGTCACCCCTGTACGCACCCGATCACCCACTAACTCGGTCGAGTGACTACTCAACTTGACTGAGTGACACTCTTAATTGACCTATTTACCCTAGCTCGGTCAGGTAAAGGATGAAACAAAGGCTAGAATTTACTCGGGTGTTACCCCCAGCACCCCGGTGTTTTTGAGATGTTAAGCTCTCTATGGGGAGGGATGTTAAGCCCTCGTTTGTTATTTATTGTACTTTAGGCTGGATTAGGTGGTCGTGATAAATAATTAATAAAAAAGGGGTGGACCTAAGTTTTTCAATTGGGTCGAACCGCGTAAAAGGCTCGTGTGTTGTTTATCTTTTTCGTACCTTTATTATTTATTGTTTGTTTGTCTAATTTAACTGTATATTTGATTAGCTTGAACTTAATCAAATAAGTTACAAGAATTAAATATATAATTAAATTAGTAGTTTTTTTTTTAAAATGGAACATACTTTAACCCCCCACCCCACCCCCTTCCCTCTCTCCAAGCTTTTCAATTGGGCCAAACCTCGTAAAAATCTCGTGTGTTATTTATCTTTTTGTACCTTTATTATTTATTGTTTGTTTGTCTATTTTAATTGTATATTTGATTAGCTTGAACTTGATCAATAAGTTAGAAGAATTAAATAAATAAGGGATTTTCTACATGGTAGCTCTGTGTCTTTTCATTTTTCACATGGTATCCCTTCACTTTTTTAAAACATGTGATATCCCTAAGTTTCCTTATAAACAACTAACCATGACCCTATCACTATCTTCCGTCAACTAATATTGTTAGTTGATGACGTGACTTCATTTTTTGTTTTTCCTTTTTGGTTACACAGTGATAGTATATCTAATCTACAATTAACCTGTAACAACCCGAAATGTACCCTATTTTTCTAGTGAAAATATTTTACGGATACTTTTCAGCAAATTTAAGTTTTAATTTAGAATTTATTGTTTCCAGTCGAATTTGGAATTTCCGAGTTCGTATTTGGAATTTCCGCAAGATTCCATGAGAATCCTGTTTTAAGTCGTCTTTGACTTTTCTTGACTTTTAAGTCGTCTTTGACTTTTCTTGACTTTTAAGTCGTCTTTGACTTTTCTTGACTTTTGAGTCGTCTTTGACTTTTCTTGACTTTTGAGTCGTCTTGACTTTTCTTGACTTTTGAGTCGACTTTGACTTTTCTTGACTTTTCGACTCACCCGTAATTGGAAGACCGAAATTATATTTGAAAAATATTTAATTTAATTTATTTTAATTTATTAAGATTTATTTGAATTTATGATAATTTAATATAATTATTTTGAATTTATTCGGAATTAAAGAGAAGGTTTTACGGTTTAACCCCGAACGTCATTTAACTATTCCCGAGTCAACTTAAGTCCCGAAACAAACCCGAAACCCGACTTTGGCATGAGTCACACGCCCCATGTCATCTTTTTCCACTCATATTAGATCTTTTGATCTTTTGATTAAACTAATAATAATATCTAAGATATTTGTAACTTTATCAATCGGTCAGTTTAAATTACGCAAATCGCTTAAACTGACCCGATATCTGTCAATCCACACGCCTACTCCCTCTTGTCCTCTTAGGATTAGATATTTTCATTAAACTAACATAATATCTAAATAATATCAAGATATTTGATTAAACTATCATAAAATCTAATAATATCTAATTAATTACCATAATATATATTTATAAAACCCGAGTCAATCCCGTAACAACAATTTCAAAACCCGACTCCCGTAATCCCTATAATTACACGGCACACTCCCCACACTTACTCACTACTTATCTTTTCATTTTACAATAAATCAACTTAATATCTAATTAATACCTTCTTTAATATAATCAAAATCGTTCTTGGTGTTCTTCATCGTTCTTCATCGTTCTTCATCGTTCTTGAGCAAAATCGTCACAAAACCTTCGTTACTTGTTCAAATCCGTCCTAACTTATATTTCTAGAGTCTCCTCTTCGCTCTTCATCTCCACGTACGTTTTATTTCCAATTCCGACAAAATCGTTTTCAACACTTTAATTGTTGAAATCAAGTTTTAATTCTAATAATGTTATTCTTGTCATTTCTTATAGGAGAAGATTTTGAAGACGAGTTTGGTGACTCGTATATTTTAGAAGAAGATTAGTAGACGGGTTTTTACTTCTTATTTTGGTGCTAATTGATTTTGTGCTAGCTAAGGTAACGATTCCGAGTTACTCGACGAATTAATGTTACATACTTTTGTTTTTGTTTATATTATTGATATTTACGGTTTTTAACTAGTAATATGATAAGTTGTTATTTTTAATATGTTGTTTGAATTTTTAACATATTAGTGTTCTTGACATATTTGATTGATTTATTCATAATCATGATTTTTATATGAATGATGGTTGAATTGGTTGTTAAAATGGAGGTTGTTAATTAAAATCATGTTGGAAATAATTTGGGGTTGTTGATTTGTGGAGGTCGTGTATGGTGGCCAGAAAACCAGCCCAAACCAGGCCGGTTAAGGCCGGTTCAGGCCCGGTCCAGGCCGGTCTGGATTGGTCCGTGGTTGGTCCTTGGGTCTTGTGTCGATACTTGATTGTTTTGTTGTTGTTTTGACGGGTTTTAAATATGTTAAGCATGCGGGAAAATATTAAGAAACGGTTTTAGAAACGTCAACCCAAAACAGGCCCAAACCAGGCCTGTGGGCCCAGTCCAGGCCCGGTTCTTGTCTCGGCCCAAAACAGCCGTGGGTCCCTCCTTGGACTTGTGACGGTTTTTGAGTTATTGTTATTTTACCGTGTTTTGTAATATTTAGCAAGTGGGAAATGTTAATAAGTAAATTATTTAATTAAAAGTTTTCATAATATTATTATTTCTCACATGTTAGAAATTATAATACGAGATTGTAGTTTAATGTGATATCCTTTAAGTCAAGCGGGTTTTCGTATGATTTTAATAATTCACATGTTAGAAGTTGGAATAAATTAGCATGAGATGAATATGATGATTTTATGTTCAAGTCTAATTGGTAAAGACTCTGTTTCTAGCCGGTTTGACCAAACGGGTTTGGTCAAACTAAGATCTAGTCAGCCCCGTTTTGACTGATGACCCGTCGCGGGACTCGGGTCGGGGATTTGTCTTCAAGTAAGGTTTTATTTAATTATTGAATTAGCCTTAGTAGCTATGAGGCGATATGATATTTGATTATGATTTATATGCAATTAGTCACATGATAGGAAGTTTTTCCCGTGACTGTTTAATTGTATGATATATGTCGTGTTGACTAAGTACCCATAGAGAATTATGAGTATATGGCGTCTTGACCATTCTAATTCTAAATGAGTACTTGGACCATGACATTGATAGGCCTTACTGTCTTTAACGAGTATATGTTCACCGCTTGATAGCTTTTGTGTCACTGGCTTGGGTTTTATACCAAGTCGGGGCATGGCTGCCTAATTGCTTCCACTTTGGGAATGGAGCCAGCTTAAGTACTAGCCACTCTGCTTAGGGGGTCGCCTAGTAGAGATTCTTGTGTCTTTTGGTCATGAGACTGGGAATGGACTAGCTTTGTTGTCGCTAGGTCCTGATCAGATCTAGAATATGAATGTGTTTCCTTCCCCTACCTGGTTGGTATAGCCTCGAGTTACAGAAGTCGACTATCGGCCGTCCTAATAACTTATGACCTGTTTTCTAGAATTATTGGGGGGTCTTTCATGTTTTGATGATCTATGAATCTTAGAAGGTGAGAATTGCAGCCGCAAGCCCCGCCGGCTAAGGGTTGATAAGTTTGGATTAACGGTTGTTAACTGATTCACATGATTCTTTTTGTTAGGGTTTGAGTGTATCAGGGCCATGTTTTAAATGTTACCTCTGAGCCAGCATACCAACTTCCCTACCTCGTGGTATAGTTTGTTAACCGATTCACATGATAGTGTGCATGAGTAGCTTAACCTTCATATGATAGGTTATATGTTAGTTATTTGTTTCATAACATGAAAAGCATATCGTATATGTTAAGGTTTTGTATTTTCCATATACATCTCTTTTATGTTATTCACGTTTTATTAAACTCGACATTTCGTGGCTGGGAGAACTCGGAGTTACTCCCCACTGACCGTGGCTTCCGTGTTTATATTTAATGCGGTTGGCAGGTTTGTGATGCATACTTGGGTACATTGACGAGCTAGCGAGTGAAGTATTACTTTGGACCTATATTCGGTTCTTAGGATTGTATATTATTATACACTCTTTTATTTCCGTATTTATACGGGAGATATGTCTCCTGTTTTGGATATTTCTTATGTATAATATTATTCCCTTTTTGTTATGAACCTTTTTATTTAAGACACCTTTGTTATGATGAATATATTTAATAGTAGGTTCCGGTTTTAAAATTTACCGATTTTCACTAAAGTGAACCTATTAGAAACGTATTCTCATCTTTTATTTATTTAAATTATTTCTTTTTTTTCTTTCCGCAAATTTGAGGGTGTCACATAACCACTCTTAATTCCTCAACATATCTCACCCCATGTCTCCCCTAACATTATCTACACCTCTTTCCCTATTAAAATGACTCGTAGTTGTACTCCACTCCACCATCTGCCACCCCGCATCGTCGGTCTTCAAGGTAGCAACTTTATTCCTAAACCGCAAACACATCCCTTTAAACTTAACCCAATGTTACCAAACTAGTTTTTAACAATCACAAGTAATATATGTGGATATCATTATGAAAAATAAGGGTTGTTTGTAAATAACCTAGGCAACAATCCTTTATCGAGTAAAGAAGCCATTGATGTCAAATATTGCTTCTTTAATCAATAATCAACCATGCATTTACATACTCACCCACCTTAAACATTTCACATAATGTGGTTGAGTTGAGAATAAAGGTTAAAAAGCCACACCCATATATGCATCCATGTAAGAAATTGACGGAGAGAATTGACGGAATATGATGTTAGGGTTACGAGTAGTTGTTCGAAGGATAGGTTAAGCGTACCATGTGTACTTTAAAAAGTGCAAGGGTACCACGTAGAAAATGAAAAAATACAAGGGTACTATGCAAAAAAAAAAGAACAAATAAATAATTGTATTAGTAGATAAATTTTTTAAATGGTACATACTTTACTTCCCCCCACCCAAAGAGTATATGTTGGGCTACTACACTCTTCAAGAGATTATAGTAAAATATGAGAGGGGGAAAATGATTATTTGTTGAGATGCGTGTGTCTTCGGTTTTTTTGGTTTTTTTTTTAATTTTTTATCTACGTTGTACCTTCAAACTTTTACTTATTTTACCATGATAAAATAATAATCTCCTTTTACTCTACATTAACTTTATCAGTTATCAAACAACTGTACTTCAACTTTTATTTCGGCTCATTAATATTTTATCACCATCCTCTCTATAAGATGCATCATAAATCAATTTTAATAAGCATAATCTAGTATTAAGAACCATTGTTATGAAAAATGAGATGATAATGGAAATTTTATAAATTGCTAGTTAGATTCGTATATTATCTAGTGGGTAAATAGGTAATTTAGTGAACTAATAAGTAATTAAGTAGCTTGTTGAGTAATTGAAACAATAAAGCAACAATTTTATAGATCTCTAAGAAATCTACTTAGCAAAGACAATCAATAAGGTCATTGTATCGACTTAATGTATAGAGTTTAGGAATGCACCATAGAATTTCAAAAATATAGGGATACAAAAAAAACTCGAAAGTACACCATAGAATTTTTTTTTTTTTTTAGTTTTTATTGGTTATTTTTGATAAATTTTAGCAGGGAAAACTGATGTGGATGCTAATAGGAGAGAGGAAAAGTTAAAAAAGCGAAACGAAAATTGGTGAAATTTCACAAGTGTGAGTGTGAATATGGTGGGTCTTATTTCATCGTCCTACAAAAAATGTACACTGAAAATTCAATACACAGAATGCAGTGATGCATCATCATTTATTCAGAGATAACAATGCCTGGTGACGAAACTGATATTGCTCCATTCACAGATCTCTAATAAGAGACAATGGCATAAACATAAGAACAAACTCTTCATTAACTTTTCTTTTAAAAGAACAAGCGCAAGAAACTTTCTACAAAAAAAGACATTACCACGAAAGTCTTACTATCCATGAACACGAGGATCAACGACTAGAAAGCAAACCCGTTGTTCCAACTACTAACGATTATGGCCTATTTCACAAGAGCTAAAGCCAAATTCTCACATTAAAACCAAGGGAAAGAAAAGAGGCTATTAGACAAGCACAGCCCATGCATACACCAGATACATACATAGACAAATGCAAGCTGCAGGTCTCATATACTGTGTTATACTTATGTATAGGTAGGCTTCGTTGGTGAAATATCCCCGAGGAACCACATCATATGTCGGACATCTTAAGGAGGAGGAGTGCTTCCGCTGGATCCGTCCTCGTTCGCCGCCTTCTCATTTGCATCGGACGTTGATCTCCTCCTAAATCTGAATGCTCCTGATCTGTTGCCTATTAATTATATAGTATCAGTATTCCTCAAAATAACATGCACAAGTATAACATGATACTCCGTACAAACTAAACCTTTGATGGACGATGTGAACCAAGAGGTCCCATGACCGTACAAAATTTAAAACTGTTGACCTTTAGTTTGCTGAGTGGTCTAATGTTCAAAACTCTCATCTTTAATTTTAATGAGCTTATACCTCTTTTTACCCAAAAGGAGACAGAATTACTCCATAAGAGACCAAATTTTGAAAATCGCTTGTACGGTCAGCACAAGACCAAGTTTGATGTATATAATCGACACCCGCAAAACTGAGTTCACATCGATGAAAAGCCTTATTTTGCTTATTTACTTAAGGTTAATCCTCCGCCATAACTAATAGGACGAGTGGACGACCTATAATGTCACAGACGAGACTCCCTTTACGACAGTAGAAACGGTTAATACATGTATTAGCTAAGCACAAATGTGATGTACACCAGTGAGTGACTTCCGTGGAAGGGAGAACCACGGGCTCCCTCAACGAAACGTCTGCATCATGAGTATAAGCTTACGGTCAACCTACATCTAGAGAACCTAATCACATTGGCTGATCATTGGACTATAACAGCAGTCTAATACTGGTCTTGCAAGCAACATGATTGTAACTTGTAACACACTACCTAACTTTAACATGCTATCTATCTACACAATGAACCCCACCATCACTTACTACCAACAAATAAATTGACCATACTACAATAATGTACAGTCTGTACTTGCCGATATTATCTCATCAGCTATGTATTTGAGCTCACAAAAACAAATTTAAGAACCTGCTAAATGACTAAACTTCTCGTATAACTCTAAGACTTCAAGTGCACAAGTATACATCTCACACAAAGGATTATCGAAAGATAACCTACAACACTCTTGTTGTACGAAGTAATTGATTGCCACCCCTCTCCACGGCAAAGAGAGGTCTCTAACACCTTTATTAAGCGTACAAGAATCATATCAACCTCTATATAGGTCACTACATTTAATATACTAACATTTCATGCATCTATTTAATAGACTATGACTATAGGTATGTTATTGATTCATTTTTAACATACACGTATCTTTTACATTCATGTCTCCGATATCATGCAGCAAAGTTAGTTCATCACTTCATCTTCTTTTTCTTTATCAAAATAGGAGAACTAATTTGTTCATATTTCATACTAGCATGATAAAGGATACTCAAATGTAGTTAATCTATAATGATATTTTGCGCTCAATATACGGAGTAACATTTAACTTTCAACAAAAATGATACTTTCTGCGTGTCACAAATTGGTGAAATAATAAAGCTGTTTGCTTCGTACTCCCTATAAACATAATAAAAAATCTAAGCAAAATGGAAAAGAAAAAAAAATTAATAAGCGGTATAATAAGTACTTCCTTCATTCAACTCCACACTACACATTTTTCTTTTGTACACAATTTACAAGTAAGAAAAATCTTTCAATTTCCGGTTAGTACATAAGAGAAAATATATTCATGTAAAATCTTGTTTGATTCGTTTTAAGAGTGCATTAAAAATATCTAACTCGTATAATTTTTGCAAATACGTAACGAACTCTATTTACGACGCAAAACACGCGTTGACAAACGTGAAAAAATAAATGTGTAGTGTGGAGTTGAAGGGAGGGAGGAGTTTACTATTAATTTGGAATATGAAAATCACAAAAAAGAGGATAATAAAAGTGAATAAAACATTCTATTATCAAGAGCCAATCGAGATATTTTTAATGCACAAGAATAGTTAGTAGAAAAAGTTAATCTTAATCTCTAAAAAAAAAAGGAGTCCGTTTTATAGTAAAAACAGGTCAATATGTAAATTATTAGAAAGATTAGACACAGCTTTATTATTTCCTCTTTCCTCGATATTAATCTTTTGTCTAGTACTAGTAATATTAAATTCCGTCAAAATTCTTATATTTACGATGTACAATAGAATCTTAGTTATTACTTGCAACTTTTAATGTGTATATGCATTTACTTCATTCATTCCCTCTTGATCATTGTACAATATATAAAATTATTACTCTTTCTTATTGCCGTCAAGAACAAACAAATAAACAATTGATAAAATCCCCTTTCTTGAGTTTTCATCATACAAAGACTTCGAGAATATAATTGTTACGTATAAAGTACAAACATATAAATGAGGTTTCTTCTAATATTTATTTATTTAAACAATGGAACCAGAAATATGTAGAACAAATTTCGAACTTTTGAGGTGTGAGATGTTGCTCTTTAGTGCATTTTGCGGATTAGCTTGTATATATAGGTGTATAAGCTGTACAAATTACTAGAGAAAATTTAGTTAAGTTGGAGTAATTTTGAATCACGTACCTTGTATATATAGGTGTATGTTTGATGTTTGGTGCTTTTCATCAGGTTAGTTTGTTAGATTTGCTAGAATTTGATTAAGGTCTAATAATAATAATCTCTATATTTTGGGTTTTTTTCCTAATTGAGACACTTATATACCGTATGTATATATTGCTTATATTCAGAATTTAATTTACTACGAGTATGTTTGATTTTGAATTGGATGGATTTTTTAGTGAGATTGAATGGTTATTGAATGCTTTCAGTAGCATTTAATGAATTAGAATTTAGTTATTAATAAGGTTTAGCTTAGATTCCCTTGAAAGATTAAATTAGCATTAATTACAAGAATTTTACAAGTTCTTATATACAAGCCATAGAGCTGTAATTATCAAAACCGTTAATAATTAACTAAAAATTCAGATATTAAAGTCGCATTTAACCTAACCTATTTGCCTTAAGCTTAAGGCCGGAAATACATATCAAATTAGCTTAAATATTTTCTAGAAAATAACAATTTTTTTAAAAATAATAGTACTAGATTTGAGAGGATAAGGGCAAGTGGGGCAATATATAGAGGAAACAATAGCAGTGTGAGAGAGTGATTTGTTTTGCAGTAGTAAATGTCAAAAGTACCCTGGAGACAATTCCAGATCCCAACCCAATTCTCCAACAATACTGGGGGAAATCCCATGACAAAAAGTGTAAAAATAAGTAGAAAAATAAAAACAAACCGGAAAAAGGAGAAACAGGAGGGGTAGAACCAGCAGGTGATGCGGGAGCAGATCCAGCCGCAGTATGCTGATATCCGGGTGGCCTCACTATCGTTATACTCCGCGTTACTTTCACTCCTTCCGATGATCCACTCATCCCTTCATTATCTGTCCATCATAACCCATTTTTAAACCCATCCTGCAATTCAGCTACTACAAAATGCGTTTTAATACACCTTCTTGTGCAAGATTTTACATTTTTAGTCAAATCATTTACTGATCAGAGTGATTGTTCTCCAAGATTTCATTCAATTCTATACATATGCTTTTTATGCATTATTCACACCATAATATATAATCCCTCCAATTTACCATGTTCTTCCCCTTTCTTTTGGACACAAGGATTAAGAAAATCAATTTGGACCACACAAAACACACTACCTCACATTCAATTAAATTTGGACAACACAACTACTCACAAATAAGAAAAGATGGAATATCACCACAATTGACCCAATATGGAAAAAGGGAAGAAGATGAAAAATTGGAGGGAGTATATAGCATAAAAGAGAGTCAATGAGATAGTTGTCTAAATATCAATTTTTTTGTTATTAATTTATAACTAAATATATGAAAAAGTGAACAAACTAGCAAATATATAAAATTGAATGAAATAGGAAAAGTATAAACAGATAACAACATTATTATAAAGTTTAAAAGAGCATTCTAATGATTTATGGAGTATATATTTAATAAACTCTTCTTTTATTTTCCCTCACAAAATAAAGTCAGGGTAAAC
This sequence comes from Heliosperma pusillum, assembly GCA_022085475.1. Taxonomy (NCBI): domain Eukaryota; kingdom Viridiplantae; phylum Streptophyta; class Magnoliopsida; order Caryophyllales; family Caryophyllaceae; genus Heliosperma; species Heliosperma pusillum. The sequence continues at coordinate 12,256 of JAIUZE010003344.1, read as the reverse complement.
AATTAACTGGGACCGAGGGAGTACAACTCATCAACATTTATAAAATGGTGTTATTGGGTATAGGACTGGTAAATGGTTGTAGAGTACCCTTGGGAGGGTGGCTGAAGGTATTGAACTTGCGAAGTTTGCCGAGGCCGGAATCAGGGTGGGGTCCAGCAAGGGTATCATCCCACAGCTTCTCCAAAAGCCCCATTTAAATCGAATCGAGTTAATTAGTTAAGTCAATGAAGATACGTTTGGAGAGATGAGATCAGAAGCAGAGGTAATGTTGAAGAATGAAGAGTAGGGAGGAGAGGAGATGGAGTGGTATATAAAGAGGTTGTGGAAACATCCTGAACGTTCATTCAAGAATGGGTTAGATGGTTGTCAATAATAGGATTAGATAAGATCGAGACTTAAACTTGAGACGTGGCTATGTCAACATGGATTGGCTTCCCATTGTCACGTGCGATGTGGGTCCCTTCTTATGCCTTTCGTTTCACGTTCTTGCCCCCCTTGCTTGGCTAATTGTTCTCGCTTGTCACGGGTATATCTATTATAAGCTTGTAACAGGTTGAATTTCCTCTTATAAGGGGAGCCAAATAAGAGGATAAGTAGTGATTCAAATGAATTTTCACATGCCCTCCCATTTCCCTTCTTATAAAAGTAAATCAAACCCGTCACAAATGAGAAATTGTGCTTGTATTTCGGGTGATGGTTAGGATGAAGATATTTACATGGCTTTCCAAATGGCAATTCTTCATGTTTTTGTTACCCAAGCTACCCTTACCATCTAAAACTTTTCAACTACACTATAGATAAATCGAAATTAATAACTAACACCCTAATCAATATGATGAATTATTAATCAAAATAATTGAAACTAATCAACGTAAAACAAATCGATTAATAAAAACGGAAGAAAAGAAGGAAGCAATGAATCACCACATCCTCACCTGGGTTCAAGCACGAGTGTTTGAACGTGGGCACATAATCGAATGCCCCGAAATCACTGACTGAATCAATTTGTTTAATTACATTAATTTGCAGTTTTTTGTTAGTAACAGATCAACTTCATCAATAATAATAATTGTTGTACAAGAATTGCAACAAAATCTAAATAAATGGAATACAAATGTATTAAAACAAACAAGACGATTCTTTCTAAAATAAAGATCGTTATCAGATAAAAGCGCTTCCATATACTACACTCTAAAATACTGTCGTTTCTTCATACAACCAACTGCGAGGGGATCCAAATATCAAATAATGTTTTGAAAGAAATGAATTTTGTCTGATCTCACAAATCGTATGCAATAATCCGATATCCATTTCAACACCATAAGACTACAGATAAGAACATTGATCTTTCACATAATTCATGAATCTCTCAAATCGACAGATGGATCTCACACGCAGATGAAAACAAAACTAGGACAAAGGTGATGAAAAATCTCCAATAAAGGAGATGCAAGAGTTATTTATCATATAATTAATACTCTCTCATATCCACCCCAAAGATTAAATCGACTTTATCACACTTGTCGAGACGCGTTTTACGACGTTAATATCTTTAGTTACACATTATTAAAAATTATAAAAAAAATTGATATTCTAAAGCATTCACATCGTTCATCCATGGCCTTGATGTATCCTCACTGCTCCCGGTTTCATATTCCCGGGCTATGACTTCCCAAGAGTGATTTATTACAAAATAAATCGAAAACCTTGCTCTCATAAGTCATAACCACTGGATATAAAACTTAGTCGATTTGGAAAGAACAGGTCGACGGACTATTTGTTCAAGTATTGAAGTAACGAGTTTTGAAATTGCAACAAGAATTTGTACTGCTATGTTGTAGTTTTTGTAATAATAAGAACTGAAGTTATAGATAGAAAGGGTGAATCACACTCTCCACCTCGAAAAGTACGAGCTTGAAACACTCGAAGGAAACCTCGCAAGGTTGTCTTAATTCTTTGGTATCGCAAGAATAAAAAAACAAGCTCACAATAATTTCAATTCTCATATTTTTGGATTCATAAAACTGATTTGTTACATTGGGTGCTTTGGTTTATATAGACCAAAGAACTTACAAAAGTATCTACTTTATCTTACACATTCTGAAAGGTTAAGGTCTAATCATAAACCCTAAATGCTAAACAATCCTCCTATATATTTATTTATTGATACAAGAGATGGACCAAACTGCATATTCTGAGTTAGCACAAATGAGAGGAATCAAAAGAGCTTCTAAGTCCCATAGAGCTTGTTTTGCCAAAGAGGAAAGATTGAAAAATGTGTGAGTTGCATTCTTCAATGGACTAGGCTTTCACGGTCCTCAAGAGACCTACACGGACAGCAAAGTAGCAGCAGCATGACCATTAGATGCTTCTCCAACGTCCCATTTCAAACATCGTCACAAAACTCGAGCCAAACTTGAAACCACTTATGATGTGAGCTGCGTTTTAGTTGATGAGGACCTCATTTTCATTATCGGATCTAAATTGAGAAGAACAATTCATATCAATCATCCTTTAAAAAAATCGAGTATATTTTACGTAAATTCTATTCTATGATGATTGTCTTGTGCGATGATAGGAAAAAAGTGATCATTTTATGATAAATAGAAACTATTTTATAACAAGTAATGACTATATTTTTTTACTATAAAATGACCGCTTTTTAAAATTAGTCACATTTTAACGTAAAATAGTTACTCCTATTTATTATAAAATTATATTCCGTTATAAAGTTCTACTCCCTCCTATTCTGAGCAACCTTCCCCCTTTCTATTTTGGGTTATTCACAATACCTTCCCCCTTTCCTTTTTTGGTAAACTTTTATACTTATTTTAATCACATTACCCAACTACAATACCCCACAATACCCATACTTTATCTTATTTTAATCACCTTACCCCACAACAATAATTATTTTAATCAATTCACTCCACAATAATACCCCACAATACATTCCCTCTCTCCAATCACCTTACCCCCACTTCATTACTTTTGGTTATTTAATTAAACGTCTTAAAATTTGTGCCAAGTCAAATGGGGAAGATTGTACTGAATAGGAGGGAGTATGTTTTTGTGAAATTATATGGGATAAACCCCACTCATGTTGCTGGTGACGCTGCTCCTACTCTTACCCCAACTAAAAAAGAAGGAAAGGTAGCGCCGATATTTTAAAATTGACTATATTTTAATTGTAAGTATTGTTTAAAACGGGTGTTATTTGTCTTAAGCGTAAGTCGAATCAAATACTATTACATGTTGATAATAAAAATAAAAAATTTCGTATTTTATAAACAAGTGAGTAATTTGATACTCCCTCCTATCCAATCCAATGTACCCATTTGCTTTTGGGTGGTCTTCAAGGCAATGGTTTGACCGCGTTTTTCTTCATTTATATATAGAAATTTTTTAGCAAAAATATAATTTTATGAAAAATATTTCCGTAACAAAACTAAATATGTTAATTTCATCTTTCAAAGTTTTATATTTTCCGATGTATAAATGGTCAAACTTTTGAAAGTTTGACCTCCAAAAAGTAAATGAGTACATTGGATTGGATAGCGAGGAGTATATATTAGACCCGTTTTAATTTTAAGACGAATAGTAATCCTCTAATACTCGCTCCTAGTCGGTCATTTCTTCCCTCTTTCCTTATTGGGTAAGTCGTGTTTTCTTCCCTCTTTCCTTTTTTGGATGTGGGTTGTGTGTTTTGTGTGGTTTAAATTCATTTGTATGTGTGGTAGTGTGTTTTGTGTGGTCCAAATTTATTTCCTTAATTTATGTGTAAAAAGGAAAGAGGAAGAAATGAGTGACTAGAAGGGAGTAGGTGATATTTTAATACATATGGGCGACATTGGTGCGAAAAGTTGTCCCAACAAAGTAGGGAAAGGTGGCATGATGAGAAGCAATGCAAATGAAGAGACACATTACGCTGAGCTTGGCCTAATCTTTGCACATGTAATTGAGCAGAATAATTTTGTTATAGATTATGAGTCATGTACGCAGTTGATGAATCATCAATGGCTTCAATAAGTCTTGTGACGGGAAACCCGTTGCAAGTTTGTAACGACGAGTCAAAATCCTCTCACAAAGAGTAAGTGGCAAGGCAAGTGGGGGCTCCATTTGCACTCCACTTGCCCCTCACTTGCTCTTTGTGAGAGAGATTTGATTCGTTACAAACTTGCAATACGTTGGTCCGTCATAAATGAGAATTTGTGCAATGGCTCAGGCTGACACTTTTTTTATTGGAGAAGTTTCGAGACTTCAAAGAAATCGTGTACTGACATTCACTCTATGAGCTCTGTATGGATAAATTTGGGACTTGGGACCACGGACCGATGTTAGTGTAGTAGTTGCCGCTGGCAGTTGCTGACAGATCGAATCCTAAGAGGTGGAAAATAAGTCTTGCTTAAAACGGGTACTAACCGTACTATACGTGTAAAACTTAAGATGAGTTAAGTATTATTAAATGATGATAATAAAGACAATTTTTGGTATATTCTAGGCAATAAATAACGTGCTTTGATACGTATTTGACATGTCTTAAGCTTAAGACGAATATTATCTGTCTAAAATGATAATTTGTGTGGAGAGAATATGAAACAATTTTTATGGATTCAATGAATCTAGGCTGGAAAAATTTATGTGGATTTGGATTCTGTAGTTGATACCCAAACCCTATGCCCCAGGTTTTCTATTTTTTATTTCATTTTAAGTACTCCCTTCAATCCAATCCAAACTATCCATTCATTTTTTAAAGTCAAGCTTGTTAAATATTGACCTCGATTATATTAAGTCAAATCTTCGAAATTTATATATAAAATTGATATTTTTACGCTTGTTATAAGAAGAGGTTTCGGAAAATTATAATTTCGAGCCAAAAAAATAATATATAAATGAAGAAAAACGTGGTCAAAGTGTCGTCTCGTAGACCGCCAAAAGTGGTTTGGATTGGATTGAAGGGAGTATATAATAATAACTAAAATTTATAAACTCGTGATTTCTTATTTTTTATTCAACTCTCTTATGTCATTGTACTTATTTCATAATTAATGAATTTATAATATAATTTAAATATTCAAGAAACAGCTTATAGCTTTTGTTTGTACATTATGATCAAACTTAATATATTTTCTTGGATTACTATCACACATTATTGGGTACTAAAGAGAAAACTATTAGGGAGAACGGTTTTGGTTTTCAATAAAGTAATCTGTGTAACTAGGAGCATTAGAATACCCTTTTCTCCCTTGCCACTTGTTAAGAAGTTAATTTGTTTTTTTTTTTTGCGACAAAGGTAAACTGATTATATTAAAGAAAGGAATCAAGAAAGTAATACATGAAACAACTATCAACTACCAAAAGTAAAACTTCTTATAACCTAGCCAGTTGCCAGACTTACCGACCAAAGAGTCTGTTGACGTAATAATTTACGGATTTCGGTCAGTGTGTGCCATTGACCGTGGGTACTGGCAAATTAAATGCAAGAAGGGAAGATAATTTTTTTGAAGTCACTACGAAAGTGACTGGAGACTCTCGTGATGCGGTTGCATGCTTCAACGCGAACAGCAGGCCTTGAACGCAGGCACCAAACTGAGATGAAGCTCAAATCTGCTTGAAAGCTGAGAAGCCAGTGTGTGAATCAGATACCTCGGCAAGGAAATGATCAGGGAAGCACAATCTGGATATCTTGACGTAAAGGTAATTATTATCAGAATTTGAGATAATTGGTCCCGCGCCTGAGTTAGCCGGATTCGGTATGAGATTTGTTGGACGAGGATGAGCTGTATGAGAATGAGCTGAGATATGTAATGCCTCAAGATTATGGGTGAAAGTCCATAGACCTTAATTAGACTCTTCTAATTAGTTGCTAAATTACTTGTTAATTTAGTATTTAATGATCTATGTAACATGCATGCAAATATAAAGACATTTATATAAAAGAAGAAATTTCCTCACATTGATATGGAAATATATATGGGCACAACAAGAACTCCTTCTTGTTGTTCTTGAGCTAATAATATGGATGAACACAAATAATCTCCAAAGTAGAAGATCTCCTCTAAGTTGCACAAAGATTAACCCAAATAATCTACCCTTATTATTAACTAGATAATAAGATAGATATTATACTACTAATATTATGACTATATTACTACACTAGTAATACTTAGTAAATATTAGTATTTGAGAGTTTTTAGTGAGAAGAAGAGTTTTAGAGAGAAGTAAACAAATTGCACAAAATGAAGTAAGTAGTAAAATGAACACAAAATGCTCATTTTAAAGGCCATTTGGCCGGATCATGTAGTCCACATTTGGACTATTATTTTGTTCAATTTGATCACATGCATTAGAGTGGAGTGTTGTAGAAAAGATGATGATTGTTTTATACTTGTTATGTCACTTTCAAATGCTAACTAAAGAGTTACAACAAGAACAACAATCATCACCATTCTAACTACATCATAACCGGCCATGTTGGCCTAGTTGGATCCATTTTGATTTTTGATATTTGTCTCACAAATACTTATTGATCATATGGTTAATTATCTTGTATAATTAAGTGTTAATTTGATCATATAACAATTATATGACTCAATTAAATAAATAATATGTACTTAACATTTTAAGTAATATTTCACCGTAACAATATATAATGGGTCCCACAATGCTTGAGTTAATTTATTTTACAACTCCTTGTAAATATAATTAACTAATTACCTCTATCTCAAAACCTCAACTAATTTAGTAATTTAACGATTAATTACTAAGTTAAATCTTATTTAATCGTATTAAAATAAGATATAAATTTATTAGTCAATTATCGCATAATTGAAAAATAAGCTTAATCGAATTTGAGTTCTTAACTCAATTTCTAACAATTAACTCTCGTACATATCGAATATATGTAATGTACTAATTAACTGTATCGTATACAAATAATTAGTTACTATTTGGATTTTATCCTTTAGGTGTGACTGAAAGGGATCAGTTGATCACCGCCGTCAAACGACAATAACGTCAAACTCTAGTTAGCCAACCGTTATTGATTTACGTTAATCAACTGACTAATCATATATATAGTCAATAAATATCCCAATTATATTCCTTAATAAGATTTATTATGTGGCGCACTATTGTGGAGGACACATACTCCAACAATCTCCCACTTGTCTGACACAAGTGTGCGTCACCGATTCTCTTGTCTCTTTATCACATCTCCCACTCAACGCAAGGTGTCTTTCAGGTCGCACTTGCGATTACAATATCTAGAGTGATTTTCTCGATAGGGAGAGTAAATGTCTGACCGGAAAATCTACCATAGATCTCTTTCCGAGCGTGGCCACGCATTTACAGTAACTTCTCCTCGAGTGGCCTAAAGATGTTTTTACCCAACGTGGGTGGACAATTCCTGTTGATCCATCTACTCTGTATGATGCAGATCACCCTGATCCAGAAGAAGTCCATCGGCCTCCTTTTACGGCACGACCTAGAACATCAACCAAAACCAATCGGAAACTGCACCGACTCAGATAGACGGTCGCCAGTCAAAAGAATCGACTTATAGGAATAAGATAGAAGACCCTGCCACGACCAGGCATCAAATAATTGATTTAAGGGTCTCTACAATGTCACTGTCCGACAGAGTGGCATACAGTCTGTCTATGTAAACGACCAGTCATCTCCATGACCCCATGGTGCTGAACCAACCATCGATCGACTTACAATCTAGTCATTTCGAGACGTCACCTCATTTGAGTGACTAGGGACAAAATACTAAGTTCGTCCTATTCACGTGAATAGGGTCCAACAATCTATTCGGATAAACAAAGTATTAAATTTAGTCAAACTAAATAAAAGAGTTTAAAATAAAACTCGAACAATAAATGCCATTATCATATATGAAATAATTAATACAACATTCAATTATTACATATTACATAATCTAAAGGAATTATGGCACACGTCTCAATCCCATTGTGACGACATGACCATCATGCTTAGCCTTTGATAAAGGCTTGGTTAAAGGATCAGCAATGTTGTCATCTGTCCCAACCTTACAAATGTCAATTTCCTTTCTGTCCACGTCATCTCTAATTACATGATATTTCCTAAGTACATGTCTAGACTTGTTACTAGACTTGGGCTCTTTTGCTTGAAAAATAGCCCCCCTGTTTATCACAATAAATTGTGATAGGATCTTTGGCAGTAGGGACTACTGATAGTCCTTCCAAAAATTGCCGAATCCACACAGCTTCCTTTGCAGCTTCTGACGCTGCAAGGTACTCTGCTTCTGTTGTAGAATCCGCTGTAACGCTTTGCTTGAAACACTTCCAGCAAACAGCTCCTCCATTCATCATATAAACGTAGCCGGATTGGGATTTCATATCATCCCTATCTGTTTGGAAACGGGCATCTGTGTAACCCTTTACACGTAACTCAGTCTCGCCTCCAAACACTAAGAACGAATCCTTGGTCCTTCTTAAGTACTTAAGGATGTTCTTTACGGCTATCCAGTGACTCTCACCTAGATTTGCTTGGTAACGACTTGTCATGCTCAAAGCATATACAACGTCGGGACGAGTGCACATCATAGCATACATGATTGATCCAACGGCTGAAGCGTAAGGGATCAATTTCATGCGTTCAATCTCCTATGTTTTCGTAGGGCACTCTGACTTGCTCAAACGTGATCCCCACTTCCCTAGAATAATAAAGCCTATATTAGCGTCTTTCATGTTGAAAACCGATCAAGAATCTTATCATATAAGTCTCTTGAACTAATGCTAGTCTCTTTTTAGATCGACCCTATAGATCCGGATAATTAAGATGCGCTGGGCCTCTCCTAGAGTCTTGCATTTGGAAAGTATTCTAGCCAATCCTTTACAGGAGGAGCATTGGAATCTCTCCAATGAGTAGTTATGCATCCACCACAAGAATCAGAAAGAAAAGTTACTTTACTCCCACTAAACTTCATGTATAAACACGGTTCCTCGACACTTCGAGTGGAAACCATTTTGTTAATTACATGATCGAAACGATGATTCCAACTCCTGGATGCTTGTTTAAGACCATAGATGGATCTCTTAAGTTTGCATACCTTCTTAGGGTTTGATGGATCCACAAAACCTTCAGGTTGTGTCATGTACACTTCCTCTTATAGAATCCCATTCAAGAAGGCGGTTTTGACATCCATTTGCCAAATCTCATAATTATGAAATGCGGCAACCGCTAAGATAATCCTTATGGATCGAAGCATGGCGACTGGGGCGAAGGTTTCGTCATAGTGAAGACCATGAACTTGGGTGAAACCCTTTGCCACCAATCTAGCTTTGTAAACATCATTATGTTTATCTATGCCACTTTTGATCTTATAGATCCACTTACACTGAAGAGGTCGTACCTCCTTAGGTAAATCAACCAAGTACCATACTTGATTGTCGTACATAGAATCCATTTCGGATTGCATGGCTCCTAGCCATAGCTTTGAGTCGGGACTAGAAATGGCTGCTTTGTAGGTAGTAGGTTCGTTACTTTCAAAAAATAAAACATTATAGTCATCACCTTCCTCTATAATACCAAGGTATCTATCAGGTGGATGACTAATTCTGCTTGACCTCCTAGGTTCCGAAGGAATAATGACCGTACCAGACGAAGAGGGAACGTTTTCCTCGTCGTCCTTTTCGGTTTGTGGCTCTTGGACTTCATCAAGTTCAAATTTTCTCCCACTATGTCTTTTAGAAATAAAATCATTTTCTAAAAAGACTGCATCACGAGACACAAACACTTTGTCCTCGTGTTAATTGTAGTAGTAATAAGCACGTGATTCCTTTGGATATACTACAAAAAGACATTTGTCAGATTTGGTACGTGTTTATCGTACAGACTTATTCTTAACAAACGACCTCGCATCCCCAAATTCTCAGAAATGACAAATAAGGGACTTTTCCTGTCCATATCTCATATGGAGTCTTGTTTGCCGCTTTAGTCGGGCTTCGATTTAGTAAAAATATTGCAGATAAGATAGCAAAACCCCAAAAATAATCAGGAAGCTCTGTTAGACTCATCATAGATCGAACCATATCTAATAAAGTTCGATTTCTCCTTTCGGATATACCGTTTAATTGAGGTGTTCCAGGAGGAGTCCATTGTGATACTATACCACAATCTTTCAGGTGTGAATCAAATTCATGGTTCAAGTATTCACCACCACGATCGGATCGTAGGGTGTTAATCTTTTTATTCAATTGGTTTTCTACTTCATTTGAAATTCTTTGAACTTTCAAAAGCATCACTTTTATGCTCATCAAGTAGACAGGATCCATATCTACTTCCACCAAAAAAAAACAAAAATAGGTAGTCGGTAAAAGTAATGAAGTAGTGATAACCACCTCTAGCTCGGATAGTCATTGGACCGCATACATCCGTATGTATAAGTCCTAATACTTCACTTGCTCGTGTTCCTTTTCCCGTAAAAGGAGCACGAGTCATCTTGCCTAGAAGACAAGATTCGCATATGCCATAAGATTCGTAATCGAATGGTTTGAGTACTTTGGATGAAACAAGTCTCTTTATGCGTCGTTCGTTTATGTGCCCTAAACGACAATGCCAAAGGTATGATTGATTAGGTTCACCTGTTTTGAGCTTCTTGTTTTCTACATGATAGACCTCTTTTGCATATCTAGAACATAAATACCTCCAATAGAAATGGCCTCGCCATAAACCATTTCATTAAAAGCAAAAGTACAACAGTTGTTCTTAATACAAAATGAAAAACATTCCATGTCTAACACGGAAATGGAGATAATGTTCTTGGTAAGAGTTGGTACATAATAGCAATTATTTAAATACAACTATAAACCATTAGGCAAAAGAAGAACGTAGGTGCCCACGGAAACTGCGGCTACCTTAGCTCCATTTCCCATGCGTAGGTCCACGTCACCCTTGGCTAGTGCTTGCACGTCCCTCAGCCCCTGTACATGATTACAAAGGTGAGAACCACAACCGGTATCAAATACCCAAGAAGAAGTACTAGCAAAGTTAATATCTATCATATAGAGTGATGAAAGAATTTTACCTGACGTTGTCACACAACCGTCTTTCTTGTCTTTCAAGTACTTGGGGCAATTGCGTTTCCAATGCCATTTGCCATTACAATAATAGCAATCCGCCTCCGCGTGTTTGTTGACTTTGGGTTTGGCCTTATAAAAGACCTTTGCCTTTCCCTTGCCGGATTTCTTGAAAAGAGTCTTACCCTTTCCCTTGTCCTTCCTTACCCCAAGGTGCATGTTCTTCATTTTCATGGAAAGAACATCCTTGGGTTCACTCCCACTAGCCTCCATGTCCCTCTCCGCTTGGGTGAGGAGTGCATGTAGTTCATGGAAACTCTTGTCCATGCCATTCATGTTATAGTTCACCCTAAATTGGGTGAACTTAGGTCTGAGTGAATGAAGGATCTTACCCACCACCAATTGCTTCGGAATTTTGCACCCTAGACGCTCTAAGGTGTCTGCGTGCTCAACCATTTTGAGCACGTGTGGGCCAACCTTTTGGCCCCTTTGAAGCTTGGTGTCAAAGAATTTCGTAGCCGCCTCATAATGAAGAATTTGAGGGGCTTGCGAAAACATCGACGTGATCCTCGTGAATATCGCATATGCATCGAGTGATATCAATTGGAGTTTGAGTTTGGGTGAGATTGACCAAATCAAGACATTCTTGACGTCATTAGCAACCTTCAAATAAAGGTCATATTCGGCCCGAACCACCGCGGACGATCTTGGCGCGGGTTCGGTGGGGGGCTCTTCAATCAAGTAGCGAAGCACGTTATCAGATAACGCGGCGCTCTTGATCGTTGACTCCCATTCAACGAAGTTACTTCCGTCATCCTTAAGGACACACTTGTCCATGACGGACCTTAACCATGAGTCCTTACCCAAGGTTGCAACGTTTGATGATGTTGACATTATGCGAATATTGTAACTACAACAAAAAGAAATATATAAACATTCATTGTTAATTTACTTGAAAAACATTTTAACAAGTTAAGCATTCATATAATGACCTCTCACTAAATTATATAAATGATTCCAAGACCCATGTTTAAATAAAAATAGTCATCGCATGCTACTTTTTATCTAGAAATGGTAAGTCGTTACTTGACTAATTCTACCCTTAGAACTCTTGGTTGACGGATTTCAACTAAAGCCGTTCCTCGTCCCAGAGAACGCTTTATTCGTTGAGGTCATCCAATTTAGGCTTG